>ARYC01000157.1:0-86362 GCA_000711775.1 Oxytricha trifallax | reverse complement strand
TGACTAACTTATATGATGATGCTATGAACGACCCAGAGGTTTCGCTGTACTTGCCTACTAAGAAACAATTGTCAAATAAACTGCCTGAAAGAAACTATTTCTTTGGCATACTTGCAACAATTAAAGGTGATTACTTGAAAGAAAATTATTCAAGAATCTCATAAGAAAAGGTACAGCATCTCTTCAGAAGATAAGGACAAACAAGGGATCAAGATAAGTGAGAGCTGGCTATCAGAGCTGCAGAAGCACCCTTATATTTCAAGTAAGATTTGTAGTTTAAATCTTTAGAAAAATTTGGTACTGGCATCTTCTTGATGAAGGAATAGAGAAAGCTTCACAGAGAGCGAAAGTCGCAGACAAAGTATGAAGTCAGCAAGAGGCTTTATTCAAATATTTAGCCTCCAGAGTCAATTAACATAGATGCTGGACCGGGCAGCAAGAGAAGAAACTTAGGAGGAGGGAAGCAAGAAGTAGAGGGAAAGAAAGAGAAGCCAGCTCCCTCTAAAGAATTTTAAATGTGACATATATATTCATTAATTTAACTACAAAACTTATTTGTATACATTCACTCTCACTTCTTTCGCACACTTTTAAGCTAATTATTTATCTACTCTCTTCATTGAGCTTTAAATCAAGTCTACTGTATCGATAGGTAGGTCATGCATCAAGTGGTATAGCAGCAGTTTCTTGTAATGACCTTTTAGTATTCCCCAGTAAAACTCAATTCCATTAAACTATGGACTGTAAGGTACGTTGAACACTGGCGTTATTCTAAGTTGTTCATAACTCTTCCTTGTATCTTTAGTCTTATGAACAGAAAGATTATCAACGAATAGTATAATCTCTTATTCAGGGTACTTCTCTCTCAGCTGCTCTAAGAACTTAATATACTGGCTCTGTCTTAATAGAGCGAGGATGAATAACATAAGTTTCTAAACCAGCATCCTTGCTAATACCTCCAAGAATTGCCATTGTTTATAAATTGACTTTCTAGTCATATACCTCTATATTACTATGCCTCTTATACCAAGACTTCTGATGAAAGTGTTGAAGGTAAACACAGCCTCGTCAGCATGAATAAACTTAATATTATTCTATTAGGCTCTCTGCATTTAATTATAAATATAATTTAAGTTGTTGTTGTAAAATGGCAAATTGAAATCAATTACTCTCTTGATACGATTTACACGTTTGTTAGAGATACCGTTTCGTTTATAAATGTTTGCAACAGACTATGCAGAGATCTTCAACTCAGGGAACTGGCGATGAAACATAATAGCTCGTTTATCGAGAGAGAAGTGAGCCCAATACTTCAAAGTTTTTTCATTAATAAGATAGTCAATATGCTTCTATAGAAACTTCGACTTCCTCTTAGGCTAAGAATTAAGCTATTATTGCTTTAATTACACAGATTTCAAGCAGTGAGAGCAAACAGTTGATGGACTACGCTTTAAGAGCAGTGCAATAGACTTATAGTTCAGTACTGGTTTGACTTATTCACTGTATATATCACATCCATAACGCAGTTTTAAACACTAAATCTATATACTCTTCATCATAAATAGACCCCAAAAGCTTGTAATTTTAGTCTCTCATTCAATTAATAACCCCAACCCCTAACAAATTCCCTACAAATCAAAGCACTTATAAACTTCATTAAGGGGTTTTGGGGTTTTGATTATACAGTCATTTTCAGACAATTAATCGATCAAAATTAAATTGAAAAATTTTCAAGTTTTATTCAAGCCATTGTAAATCATTCCAATAGAATTGAAGAACTAAAATTAAACTTCGAATTATATAATGTCTAGATAATAAAAATATTAATTTTCAGTAAAGCTTAAATAGTAATTCAATTATATTTTATATAATATCGATTTCAAAGAGTGATTTAACTATTTTAAAGCAAGAAGTTTAACTACTTTAAGAGTTTTTCCCATAACAAAACCCCAAAACCCCTTAATGTGTTTTATTAGTGGTTTGATTGACGAGGGTAATGTAGGGGATTATGGTTTATTTGAGTAAGAAAGGATCATTTTCACACTAGTAATGAAATATTTTTAAAGTTTTAAATGATCATTATTTTTATATTCAACTTATAGGTTTTTATATTTAGATAAAAGTTATAATAATGTTTTAGCATATTTATTTGTTAAGTTAAGTTTGAGTGACATTTCGGGGGGGGGAAGTTTCCTGCACTGGTTTATGATAAAAAAAAAATTTTAGGGAAGTTTCCTGCACTTTTTTTAATTTTTTAATTTTTAATTTTTTTATTAAATATATCTTTATAACAACTATCATCCAACTTCAGGACTAATTTCATTGTTATAATCATACTTTAATTTATTTATCAATAGTCAATATCTTTATTCAGATTCCAAAAACTCTGACAATTTTCATCTGATATTTGTAGGTTATGTCTCTTTAACTTTGCATTGCTTTACCATAGTAAATTCTAATATTGTATCCAATTGTTAGTGAAATTCTGATTCAATTTATCTTGTTCTTACCATGCCTATATAATGTTAGACTATATTTTCTTGAGCTACTTCAATGATGGATAATGTGCTCTTAATATTTAATGTGTCATAAAAATATTAAATTTGTTTATTTATGTAAAATTCATTAAATTTAACATAAAGAAAAAAACAGTGCAGGAAACTTCCTCGAGTGCAGGAAACTTCCCCCCCCCGACATTTCTTTCTGTTTACTTTTTTCATAAGTTATCACTTTTAAAGATGGTTTTTATGAAATATGATAATTGAATCTTTTTATATAAATGGCATTTATGCTCAAATATTAACTAGTATTATATATTATGATATCTTCATACATACATCACACACAAAAGTCTGGTAACATAAGTAAATCTAATTAAAAATATGCATGAAATGAGTGGTTTTAAGGTGATTGATATCCACAATCATGCAATGTTTTTGTTAAAGAATATTATAAATGGATATCATTCTTTAAATTTTGTATCAATAAATTCTATAAATATTATAACAGCTATTAAATATGGGTATCATATAGGATCAACCTGTAAAAAAAAAAAAGGAAAAAGAAGCAAAAACTGTAACAAATTTCAGAGATGGATTTCCATTTTAACCAAATAAATTCCATTAAATTAGAATTAAATTTGTTTAAATTTAATTTATACTCGTACTAAATTCGTTAATTTTAATTGGTATCAATTTAAAAGCACTAAAACTTAATTAGTACCTATTTTTAATCTAATGAGGTCTTAATGAAAAAGTATAAATCTTGCTCAAAACCTAATTGGTTCCAGTGTCAATTTGAATTCTCTATATTAGTACCAAAGCATTTCAGAAAATAGACTATCAAAAAATCAAAAGAATAAGTTTTCATAAAATTTAGATAGTTTAAAAAAATAAGCAAAGCAATAATAAAATTCAATTTCATAAATTTTCTTAGTTATTTAATTTCCCATAATATTTATACAGATGAATAGATTAAATAAAATACAAAAAAATAAAATTCTCCATCATAAAAATGATAAATCAAATTGAATTTAACAAATGAAATGAAATTAATTAAAAAGAAAACCTATTCCCCAACTTTACTCTATAAATCAATCAAACACAAAAAACTCATTAAAGGGTTTTGGGGTTTTGAATCCAATTCCGTGAGTCTTCTTTCGGGCATCTGTAAAAAGAAAAAGTAAATGATCATCTTAAATTTAACAAGCAACTTCTTGCCTCCTTGACCTTAAGACCATTATCAAATTTACAAAAATTAAGGATTAGTAATTTTGTTTTTGTTGGTTCTAAATACTATCTATATTAAACAAAGAAGAAATTCTTATATTTGATAATACTCAAGCGAGTTATAAGGAAAAGTTAATCTCATGAAAACATAAAACTCCTGCAACATTAAAAATCATAACAAGTCTTAATATTATTGATAAAGAAGAGTTAGGTGTTTATTATTTTTAAAATAATATATGAATTGAATATTTCATAAAATTTCTAAGGTCAAGTTTTGAAAATTTGTAGAGAGTAAAGGAGTATAAAATAAGTAAGCTATAGTATCAAAACTATTCTAAAAAATACACAAAATTCTGAGTTCCCAGAGTTAAATCTTGTCGTAAAATTTAATTAGCCAATAACCCTATATGTTCATTATAATTAATTGAAATAAATGGAATCAATCTCTCTTATCATATATATCTAAAGAAGAGTTTAAGATTGTCTAAATTAGAATATTTAATACTACAAAGAATTTTGACAATGACATCGAATGACAAGTTGAATAGTTTTTATAATAAGTTTATTATCACTTTTTAATAGATATAATATTAGGATTTACAGAGTGTTAATATTTTACTTGAATTTGCAAAACTATTGATCAATAAATTAAGAAGATAAATTTCCAATGCATATAATAGAATCAAGTAGTCGAGGCTTTAAAATTGTATTCTAATTAAAAACATATTGATTCAGTCTATATATTCATTGGCTTCCATGACGAATGAATATTATACTTCTTTCAGTACAAAGCAGTCTACTTCCCAGATCCACAAAGACATAAAATCAGGATGATAAAAATCCATATAGAATTAGCGCTAAATCTAAAAAGATTCTTAGGGTGCCATAATTAACTTCCTGAACCAAAATTTGTGGATAAAACCAAGTTACGATGCTAATAGAGAATAATATTCTATCTTTTTCTAGAGTTAGACTAATTTCAAACAGATTCTTGAAATGCATCGTCATCACAATAGAGTAAAGTCTGTAGAAGTACTGGTCCAGGAGGACTCTTAAAAGTTTAACTGGCTTAGACAATGATTATATTAAAAGATTATCTTTTAAATTATTTAAATATGAATGATATTATGAAAAGAAAATTTTACATTCTTGAATATCTTTTTTAAAACATTTTGACTTGTAATTTTAATTATTCATAATAATGAAAAAATAATAATTTATTTTGAATACAACAAAGTTTTTATGTTTTAAAAATAAATTTTAAATCTTATTATTTAAATCTATTAATTGATGAATATTTTTAATTGATTTAAAATTGTTCTTTTTAGGACTACATTTTTATTATTCTAAAAGGAAAATAAGACTAGAGTTAATTTTATCTTTGTAATTACTTGAATATATTCAAATACTAAAACTTAAATTATATTATTATCAATATGCTATGACATACAATTATAGCTAACTGAATATTATTTCATAGATTAAATATTTATATTTAGTAAATAATGGTTCTAATTAAGAATTTCTATAAAATTATGATTTACAAATTATAATCCCATAATTTTTATTAATTAGTAATCAATTTAGCAGGGCTACTATAGAAACATAATTATTCATCATAGATAGCATAAAACATTCTCAACAAAATCAAATAATATACAAATCATAATTTTCAACAAATTCTTAAGAATTTCAAGAATTGTGCAAAAATTAAATGCTCATAGATTTTTATTTGTTTATTAATTATACACAAAAATATAACAAATTATTAGATAATTAATTTGTATTTAATTAAAAATAATTTAACTTTTTAATTGTAAAGTCATTCAATTAACTATTAAAATATTTAAAAATTATTTCTTAAATTAATTTATAATTAAAATGTGACATTTATTTTTAAAACCACATATTTAAATATTAAAAATAAAATTACTATTATTTAAGAAATGGTGAAAATTAAAATAATATATTTATAAAATAAATGCTATAAAATTTATTTTTTTGCTTCTAATCACGCAAACAACCCAATAATCAAAATAATGAATAAAATGCTGATTTTAGAATAAATATTTAGAAATCCTTGACAAAAAATCTAAGGCTTATGGTATACTCCTACTTAAGTATATATCAAAGTTACAGAATTCTGATTTTATTGAATAAATCAGAAAAATCAGCAATTCCTTGTGCAAAAAAATATAGAATTCCTCAAAATGACGAGTTCTATATAAACTCATAATATCTAAGTGATAAATTAAACTTAAGATAATTGAGAATGTATACTTCAAAATATACACTCATTTTCAAAGAATTAATCAATAAAACTCAAGTAAACAAATATGTTAGATTTATTTAAGCAATTCACAAATATTCAAAGTAAGATGAAGAGATAGAGTTAAATATAGAATTAAATTAATGCCAGAATCTTGAAATTTTAAAAGGCCTACAAAGTTTACATTGTAACACAATAAAGTTTGGTAACTTATCAATTGTTAAAGCAGACTTAACTTTTGAAGATCAAACAGTTTTTCAATTTATTAGTATATTTTCAAAAATACAACTGTAAAACTCTTTTATTGGGACTCTTTTAATGAAATAAGTGGAAAATTGCCTCAATTCTGAAATTTAACTTAATACTCAAACCCCAAAACCATTCTTAAAGCTAAGAGAAATAAACATGCGTGATTGTTTTTATATTGATCCTCAAATGCTATCTTCCCTTAATAATCAATAAATAATTGTAATGAATAATACTTTACTATGCAATCATCCAAAATATATTTTGGACAACAGATAATACATGTAGAATTTAAAATTTATTTCTAGTCTACATATTTTTGATAAAGAAGATTTTTAGGTTAAATATTCAAACGAAAATTAAGGAATTGACTATTCCATCAAGTTTTTATAGAAATGCTTTGAGAATTTGTAAAAATTATATGCTCATAAGCTAAGTTACAGCATCAAAAATCTAATAACAGATTCAAAAATTTTGAAATAGCCAGAAACCAATATTAGAATCAAATTTGATAGTCCTTTAATCTTAGCTTCCAATTAAGTTAAAATTTACAGTATAGATGAGATATCTATTACATTATATGTATCAAATTCATATAATTCCTATGATTAGAATGAAAACGATATATAATTTAAAGATGAGCTAAACATAGCGTTCAAATAATTAAATATTTCCTTAGAGTCATAAGATTAAGAGGGTGAATCGATTTTGCTTCAATTTATAAAGCTTCTTGACGATTAAATCAAGAATATAAATTATAAAATAACTTAAAAAGTTGGTCAAGGCAACAAAAGCTTACAAATAAGTTGCTCATTAGAATGATACTGATTTTATTTTAATTAGCTTAAATATAAATGAGTTTAACTAATTATGTTAATTTAATTATAATAATCAATAAATAATTTTCATGATGAAATTTTATATTGATAATATTATTTTCTTCAATTTACTTTAAAATGTACATTTTACTTTGATTAAATTTAATTTCATTTAAATTAAATTAATAGAAATTAAAATAATTATTAATTGGAGAAATGCAAAATCATAAAACAATAAAAATTGATTAATTACTATTATTACTATAAATTTAAAATGATATTATTCTATTTATATGATTAATCCTTGAAAATAAAAAATATCAATAGTATTTCCATAAACCCTAAAAACTGAAATCCATGAAAATAAATAATATAAAATAACCATGTTCTAAAGATAAATTACTATTAAATTTTAAGTATGTTTGTATTAATTTTATTTTCGATATTATTTAAAAGTAACAAATTTGATAACTAGTAAATAAATTAAAAATATATCTTCGGCATTACTAAACATAATATAATGCAAATAATTTATTATAACTTGATTAATCAAATTTATATTTAAATAATTTAATGCCAGGTCAATAGGTATTAAAGTCATTCTTTATTTTTATTGCTGTAAAGCACTATGTTCATGTCGATTAAATAATTCAAATTTTGAATTTTGAATAAATGAAGTTTCTCTAATAATTAAGTAATTCATAGAATTACAGGTCGAGATAAGTAAGATAAAAAATTGCATTGTTATTAATGATAAAAATTGAATATTTAATTTTTTTGAAAAAAAAGTACTGTATAAAATTCAAAATTGTTTAATAATTATATTAAGTAAAATTAAAAAAATGTCAAAATTTATTATAAAGTAATTCGAGTAAATGAAAGAAGGAGATGACGAACAATCAGTATTTTAAAATTAAATGAAATAAAGGATAGAATTACCTCTTTCGAATATATAATCAATTAAAGAGTAAAAAACCAACAATTTCAATCAAAATTGCTAAAATGGTACTATAACTCAAAAGTGCTTATAAAGTTACATTAAAAATATAATTTACTCATATTTGAGCGTAAATTAGTGGTATCATATCATGAAAAGATTATAGAAATCTGAAATCAAATTAATTTAATGACAAATAGTTTAAAGAAAATAAAGTAATGATCCTTTTTGCATAAACTCAAATCATCTCACATATTTCTACGGTTATGATCATTTTACAAGGTACGCTTAAAATTACACAATCGTTTTCAGATAATTTAATAGTTAATTGAAACTTGGAGAAGTTTTATACTTTATTAGAACTCTAGATCGTGACTAAGAAAAGCATGAAATAAACATAGTAATTAAATAATGCTCTCAATTTGAAAATTAAGAGATATTAGAAGAGCTTAAGTTTACAAACATTAAATTCAATAAATTATCAATAATCAACTCAGAATTAACCTTTTCATTTGCGAAATTATAACCCCTTTTTGATTTATTTCCAATATTCCATTTGAAAGATTCATACATTGGACATATCTTTAAAAATAGAAGGAAAAACGATGAAACTTATTATGATTTTATTTTAAAACCAACATAAAAATTATACAGCAATATTTAAGAATTACAGATCGAAAATTGTGTCTTTATAGATTCTAAGATGCTAGCCAGTATAAGTAATCTCGAAGTTCTTACAATCAAAGATTCAACACTAAATTAACCAATTCGATAAATTTTGAGTAAAGCTTCCTTCTAAAGTCGATTAAGAAAACTTTATTTCTAAAATAACAAGTGTATAAAAGGCTAAACAGAAGAATCTATGCTAGAATAAAATGAGGAGTGTCTCTAATTTTCCTTTGACTTTACAAAAATGAACTCATTTTTGTTAGCAAAGCTCAAATTTAACATAAACAACCAGAGTCTAGAGTTATTGCTACTTGATACTAAAAGATTTTAATATTATTATACAGATATCACCATAAGAGTTGACGATGAATTGAATCTTTCTTATGTAATAAATAAGATTACCAAAATTTCCTATAAATCCATAACATTGAAGGCATCAAAAGTTAATTACTTTGGTAATAAAATCGAGGATTAGCCAAAAGATAATGTGCAAGTTATGCCTCAAAACTTGATTATATAACTTCATGAATTTTATATATAGTACAATGTTTTAGTTGAAATGTTAGAGAATCATAGGAAAGATAAAAATAATTTACTATTTACGATATAATCAGGGAGTTCCTAGAAATAGGTATACATTCAGATAAAAGACCCTGGATCAAATTATTCATTTTTAAATTGAGGGTTTATAATTATGATAGATCTTAACTCTATTAAATTTTTTAAATAATATTTTTATGAAGTAATTAATAATCTTTTATTGAATGTTCAGTCTTTATCTCTATTATTTAATTCCTATAATTAACGACATTTACAAACAAAATATTATAAAATAAATCAGTGATGTATTTTTACTATTGAATGTAAAATAATTATTAAAAAAAACTTGTTTATTTAAATCTAAAATGCCTGAATATTTCTAAATAAATTTCATAAATTGATATTATAATCAACCCTTTTATCAATAAATAATGATAAAATTTAAACCTACTAAATAAAGATTAAAAGGCTTACTTTTATTAAAATTAAAGTTCAAATTTATCACATTATAATTTATATTTCCTTTTATAAAATAAATCTATGTAATTTAAATTAAATATTATTGATAAATAGTTAAATTTCAAAACAAAAATGAATTTTTTTTTCTTAAAATAATTATTTTTATATTTTTAAATCTTAATTCAATTAAATACATTGAATGGATAGGCTATATATAAATATTATTCTAATAATTTAATTTTTCAAATAAATATTTATAAATTTAATATTTTTGTTGGGACCTAAAAATAAAATAAAAATAAATATTTTATAATAAAAATGTTATCTAGAATTTTGAGTTGCTTCTAATTATGCCAATAAGCAAATGACTAATAAATTTAATTTAATGACGTTTAAAGCATAAGAAAATAAAATAAATAAATAGATAAGTAAATTCCAGTAGTGATTACAACTAAAAATTACTGTTTCTAAGAATTTATATAAAACATTAAATCCGAAACACAATATCAAAAGAAATTGACAAATAATATTAGATTATAGATTTACTCATTTTTAAGTTTAAACTAAAGTTATATGATTTTGATATTATTAAATAAATTTGAGTAATAAGCTATTCCATATCAAGAAAATATAGAACTTAATAAATTGAATCATTTTAGATTAACTCAGAATATCTGTGCAACGATATAGATTATTAAAGTTTGATAGATCATTCGCAGTAAAATACAATTGTTTTCAGATAATTTATAGATTAAAGTTAAATTGACAAGTTAATAAATTTTATGTAAAATCTTGAAAAATTTTCAAATTTAGAATAGAATATAGAATTGAATTTAGAATTTTGATAATGCTTAAATGCTGAGAAATTTAAAATAAATAAGAAACTAAATTTTAGTAATTTAAATTTCAAAAAACCTTCAATAATTAAATCTGAATTTACCTTCTCAGATTAAGATATTCATAAACTTTTATGTTTGTTTAGTACATTTTATTTATAAGACTCTTATATTGGACATTTATATAAGGAATTAGTGCAAGATTATGGTTCTAATCGAGATTATCTATTAAAACCAGCCCACAAATCATTCCTAAAATTAAAGGAATTGGTAATAAATAGGTGCATTTTTATTGATTCTAGAATGCTTGCAACTTTAGATAATCTTGAAATTCTAAAAATGAATAATTCTCTTCTAAGTTATTCATGTTAAGAAGTATTAGATTAGTTAAAATATATGAGGCTTTTGAAATATTTTAAAAGTCTAGGTGGCACTCAAAGTTACGGAATTCATAAAAGTCAAGTAAGTTGCACTTTCCTTTAACTTATATTGGACTTTCTGTTTTTAATATTTATTTTTTTATTATTATTTAAATTTCAATTATTTTCATGGCGACAACCTTTTAAATAATTGTCAGGCCATAATTTTTGATTAATGGTTTTAACTTGTACGATTATCAATGATTTGAAATTTATTCTTTAACTTCTAATATTTTTGTTATTCTTTTTATTGAATTTCCTACTTTTATTTTCCTTTACAATATTGTTTAAAACTTTTGCTTTCAGTTAAAGTCCAAATGGCTTTTATAGGGTGCCTTTTTGAATATCTTGAATGATATTGCTGGACCCTTTATATTTAATAGGGATACTTAGAACAATGTTCTAAATCCTTTTCAATAACTCTTAATTACTTTTGGAACATAGCACATAAAATTGCCTCGCCTGACAATTATTTAAAAGGTTGTCAGGCCTGACAATTATTTTAAAGGCTGTCAGTCCAGATCAATATATTACAGACTTATAGACTTCTTAACTACAGCATCTTGACATATTTCTTAGAATTCACAATTCCTGATTGAAAATATTTTAAGTTTCAACAAAGTTCAACTCGCTTCAATAGAAGCTTTTGGTAAGTATAAGAATCTGAACAAGAAAGACTTTATTTAATTTGACTTTTATGAAATACTCGAAGAATTGATATAAGAACACAATTTGGGAAGCTTATATTATTTCCAATTTACAAGAAGATGTTTTTAAAGTATCAAGAAAATTAAAATTAATCTTTGTAATACTTGAGTCAACCTTTTGTTAAATGACTTAAGAAATTTCAAATATTGTAATGCATATATTTCAATAAAATTTGATGAATAATTAGATCTCTAAGCAGTATTATTAAGATTAGCTTTAATGTAAATCTCTCACTTTATATGCATCTAAAGTGAGTTATTTTAATGATGATTATCTATATCAATTAAATTAACTTGGATAGTTACTGACTTTGAGTATGATTGATTAACTAAATTTTTATTACAAAGATCGAGAAATTTCAGCAAGAGTTATAGAGAATGAATATTATAAGAATGATAGAATCTAATTTGAATTTGTTTAAATATTCAATAAATAAATTAAGAAGATTATCAATTTAAATGTTTTGAGCCAGCGAAGTTCAATTTATAGATCATTGGCAAAAAGGAATGATTAATTTATAAAAATTTAAATAAATAAATTATGATAGTTAAATATTAATATATAGAATTCATGTAAAAACAAAATAAAATTTAATTTTTATAAAGTATAAAAATTAATAATTTTTAATCAAATATAAAAAATGTAAGTCTTAACTATTAATTACAAAATTATATATATTTGTAAATAAAATTAAAATCCCAAAACTACTTAATAAGTTCTGCTAATAGTTTGTAATTTAAATTTAAACGAATGCTCAATTTGAAGAAAATTGTCTGAAACAATTAAATTAAAAAAGCAAATTAATAACAATGAATTCAATAGCTAAAAAGCAAATGTAAATATCAAAACATATAAATTAAATTTTTTAATCAAAATAAAATATAATATTAATGATTTCACTTGTATTAGCTAATGTAATTGGAATTGTATTAACATCAAACAGATTAATCATGAAATTAAAGAATTTTGATATCTTTTATAAAATAAGAATGTATAGGTTAAAAATAAAATTGTTTATCTAATTTTATAAATTTAATTATCAAATTAAAATTAAACTAATGAAAATACTTCCTATACTCTATACTTTAAACTTAAATTTAATGTTTGTTTTTATTTTATCATAATAAAAGAGTAAAATCATTTTTATAAGGAGAATTGATTAATATTAATAAACTTTAAATTACTAAAGAAAATCACTAAGTCTTTTAATTCTTCATATTCTTTAAAATAATGAGTAACTCTGGGATTCGATCCCGTTTTAAATTGTATTTAATCCTTATAAATAATCCATCTTACCACATGTCTAATATTATAGTTTTATTGCCTTTATGAACTTTTAAATATATTTGAATAATTAATTAAACCACTCATTATCTAACATATTTTTATTTGAAAAATTCTCAAAGATCATACAAGAAAAACTCAAATGCTCATTAAAAATTCTTTAAAAAAATTCCTTAAAAACATAGAAGATAAACTAAGAATATCTGAGAAATTTCAAATTGAAAGTAGATGATTCTACATTCTTATAAGTAAAAGTGAATTTAGAAAATAAGAAAATAGAAAGTGAAATAAGTTGGATTTTAGATTAACGTAAATATATAATCGCACTAGAAAACTTAAAAACTATCTGATTATTTAATTATAATGACTTAAGTTTTTAATTATAAATGGGTAGAGCTAAAACTATAAATTTATTTCTCATTTATTTTGAATCCCTTATACTATAACCACAATTTTCTTCAAATTATTATCTATGGGATTTAATAAAAATAAAATAAAAAACAATTTTAATTTACAAATAAATTTTCAAAAAAGTAAAAAACCTTAAGTAATTATTGATAAGATCGACTTCTCTAATAAAATTAATTTTTAATTTCCCAATTTATGTGTTAAATATAGAACAGTATAAATATGACTTTATTGTCCAATTAACTTACTCTTTATAATAATTCGTAATGTATTTTATCAATCTCAAAATTCTAAACTAAATTTTATTTATATGTTTCCCGCTTTAATTAGATAAATCTCTCATTTAAATAATTTTATTATCTGATTATAATTATTTACAATTAAAATTTGTTTTCAATTAGCTTAACTATTAAATTTGAAATAACTGCTAACTTAAAAATATACTTTAACAGTTATTAAATTTCGAGTAATGTTAAGATTAATAATAAAAAACAACTAGTGTTTTATATTTGTACCACTGTTTTTTATGAATATTAATAAATAATAAAATGTGTACTAGAAAATTTATTATGTTGTCAGTCATTTTTTATTTTTAGTTTAATAGAATAAAATTATCTTTTTTAATGAATTGAATGCTTTAATCATTATTGTCGGAATACATTCGGAATTGAGAAAATTAATTATAAATTTGATTTCTATAAATCAAAATAGTCGCAGATAAAGTTGTCCAATTAAAACGTTCATGGGCTCACTCGTAAGAAAATTCAAAATTAGCTAGACTTAATTATTAGAGATAAAATAGTACCGCCAATAATAAAGGCAGCTAATTTCGAATTTTCTTACGAATGAGCCCATGATCGTTTAAATTGGACAAATTTATCTGCGCCTATTTTGATTTATAGCAATCAAACTTATAATTAATTTTCCCAATTCCGAATGTATTCCGACAATATATAAATTATACTTAATTAAAAGTTTTATAAATTTTTAGTATTAAAGAGATTAAATTAAAAAAGATAATTTTAAAATTATGATATGAGTTCTAATGAATTATTATCTTTTATTTGATAATCTAACTTTTAATAAAATATATAATTATTTAAATAAACCCAAATCATAGGTAGGGGAATATTTTCTTGACCTTAATATTAGAATTTAATTTATTTGCCATGAATTTTTGAAAATTTTAATTGAACTAATGCATATTCTCTTCCCCATATTAAAATATTTTTATATTTGATATAAGATTTACTTTTATATCTTGTTTCTTTATACTAAAAAACCAATCGAAATAATTATTCATAAATTGGATTTTAAATTAAATTTAAAATCCTTTTGAATAAGTGTGAACTAACGGATGTGCTAATTAGTTAAATTTGTTCATTTAGATGATGAATAATTATAAAAATTGAAATAAAAATATATTATTTATGTAAAGCTGAGGAAATTACCTTAATATGATAATGAAAAAACCTCCTTAATGTAATAATTTTGGGGGTAATAAAGGTACGAACAATTTCCACTCCCAAATTTTAATTTATATTAAATATAATTTACAACAGCAAAGGAACTACTTTATATAATTAACTATATCATTCTAATATATCTAGTAACTTCTAATGAAATATAATTTATTTTATTATAGAAATATGTTTAAAAATACACTTAAATATTGGAAATTATTAATGTAGTTTAAGAACCATTTATTTTATAAAATATAAGCTATAAATCTATCTTCCCAATTTAAATCTAAATATTTAATTAATATTTATATATATTTAATTCTTATATTAATTGTTAATCATAAAGTATATAAAACCTTAAATACAAATAAAATATTTATGTTGAAATTTAAAACTATTTTAAATAATTTCTTTTGAATTTACATGAAAGATCATAACATTTATAGTTTTTATATTAATAAAAAATATAAATACAAATTATGAAAAGTCTATGGTATCATAAAACCAAGATAATAAATATTCGATTTAAAGGTACTCACCATTTGTTATAATAACGAGAAATTTTAAATTATAATTAATTAAAGAGACATTTCAAGATATATTTCCAAAATGAATTCAATTTAGAATACCTGTTACATAGACTTCATGCAAAGTTGTTAGTAATTTTAATAATCTCAAAAAAGTCTGACAAAAAACATAAGAATCATAGTTTACTCATTTTTAAGTTTAAACTAAAGCTATCTACTTATCAAGCAATTGAATAAATCAGAAAAATAAGCTATTCCATATTTCTAAAGCTACAGAACTTCAAAAATAGAGCAATTATATATAAATCCAGACTAATTTTGGTGTAAAGGTGATTTTTAATTTTTAAAATAGTGTTCCAAGGACTATGTAATACTTTTCTGATATTTCATAAATCAAAACTAAGTTAACAACCTTCTAGATTTCCTTATAACTATTGATAATGATCAAGATCCAGAAGTATCTATTGAAATAGATTAATGCTTTAATGTTGAAAGTAGTATTACAATTAATTAAAATGTGAGTTATCGCAGAATAAAATTTAATTGCTTAACCATTACTAAGTCAGAATTTACTTTATCAGATTCAAATATACATCAACTTTTAAACTTATTCCCCAAAATATGCTTAAAAGATTCTTAAATAGGTCACCAGTTCAAATATTTAATATAAGATAGGTCCAGTAATTTACAATACCTAGAGCCCTGCATATGATTCATTTTCAAATTTAAGAGAGTTAAGAATGGATAATTGCATTTTCATAGATTCTAGAATGCTAGCAAGTTTACATAATTTAGAAGTTCTTAAAATGAATGATACGCTCTTAAGCTAGATATCTGTGGATGTTCTAAAAATTGAAAAAAATTAAGGTAGATTATAAGTATTTGAATATTTATACACCAAAGACTAGATCAAACTACATTGATAATTTAAATTAGATTATATACATGCAGATATTTTCAAATTTAATTTTTCAACATAATATTTCAGAAATATTTAAAAAGTAAGAATAAACATTAAAAGTTCTTTGCTCTAATTTTAATTGAATCACTTGAAATTTTCTAAATATCGAAACACCGATATCGTGATAAGAATTGATGATACATTAGATCTTTAATAAATACTGAAAAAAGAATTTTTCAGAATTAGTTGTAGATCTCTCACTTTTCAGGCATCAAGTATAATTTATTACAATGAAGAATATGAAAGAAAATATCAAATGTTTGGCAATAACTTGAATTTGAGTTTGGCTGATAAACTGATCAGATATTATGAAGTCTAAGAAATTAAGGTAAGAATGATTTAGATTTAAAAAGAGAATATGGAAAAAGTTTATCTATAATTCTCAAAAGGTTCTAGTAATTATCCCAAAATTATCAAGTTACAAGTAAAGAATCAAAATTTAAATTCTAGAAATTTATAAGTTAATAGCTAAATATAACAATAATGAATTTGATTTTAATTTAATTCTTTAAAAAAATTTTGAATTATTTTATTTTAAATAAATCTTTATTTAGTATAGTTATTTTCTAGACAAAATCATTAATTAAAATGTGAATTAATTAAAATATAAAAAATTTTGAAATTATATGAATTAATTCGTGGAAAAAATTTTTCAAAAAAACTTATATTTAAATTTTTTTTCTTAATTAATTTAGATTTAAGCTAAATTTATAATTAAAATAAGTTTACGTGAAAAGAATTTTTAAAATTAGGAAACAAGTCAATAATAAAGTAATCATGTTTAGATTATTGATTGAGTTAATATTTCTTAAGTAAATACAAATTTAAATCGTTAAATTAATATATTAACGTATATAGACCAATAAAATGTAATAATTAAAATATTTTTAATTACAAATTAATGTTTTGGATAACTTTAAATTGTATTGTCTGATTTTGACGTTTTATGAATTAAAATATTTTCTTAAAATATATGATGAAAATGAATGTCTGAAATTTAAATATCACTTTATAAACTTAATTGTGTAAAATTGTAACAATTTTATTAATTTATTATACTCAAATTATTAAATACTTGACATATTATATTGAAATATTTCATAAACAATCTGAAGCATTAAAATTTGAAATACCTACGATTAATTGTGAAAAATATTATTAAAAAAACTTTATTAAATTTATTTTATCTGCAATTTTTAATCTTAATTTCTAAGAAATTTTAAGTAAATCCTATTTCAACAAACGAATATATTTGGTAATTTAGGTAAAATAATGAATGATAGCTTTCTTCAATCTCTAAATAAAATATTGTAAAAATTTGAGAAAATTATATTAAACATTTGATAAAAATATATACTGCATATATTAATTGATATGTAGTACTCAAAGTATAAAGCTACAAATATAATTTTTAATTTACTAAAAAGGCATTCTTATTTTATTTAAATTTAATCAAAATTCTAAGCATGCAATTTTTTAAATCAGAAATCCCAAATTAATTATAGGAAAGTGGTAAATTTATCTAATTAGACTTCTAAAACAGATATTTAGAGAGCTTCATTTAGACTGGCGGAATAAAAATTAACTAAATGATATCATACATCTTGAATTATTAAAAATGGATATAGGAAACTGATTCAAGAAAATAAAGCTTAAGTAAAGGATCAATAATAAACATTTTCAGACAATTAATATTGTAGGAATACATTAGATTTGGTGAAAAAAATTTAAAATAAAATAATATATTATGATATTCGTGGCAGTTAACTTTCTGGAAACCTAGACAATATGGTACTAGTTCGATAGAGAATTTAAAATTAGCTGGACTTTACTATTTGCGGTACCCCTCTATCGCATCCCTGGAGTGAGATAAATCGATTTTAATTTGGGCATTAAAAACAACTAAACAAATCACCCTAAATTAAAATCGATTCATCTCACTCCAGGGATGGGATATAGGGGCACTGCAAGCAATAAAGTCCATCTAATTTTAAATTCTCTATCGAACTAGTACCATATTGTCTAGGTTTCCAGAAAGTTAACTGCCACGAATATCATAATATATTATTTTATTTTAAATTATTTTCCTCAAATCTCAATGTATTCCTACTATAATTGTTGCTAATATATATATATATATATATATATATAATTAAACACTGTTTTACTCTTTTTTTGTTTTAATTTTTTAATTTGCTTTCTTGATATTGTATATAGTTTATTTAACTTACAATTCACTAATCTAAAAAATAAATAAAGCTATATGATAAAATTGAGAACAATACATCGTGTTTTTTTATTAATATATAATAGAATATATTATTGTTATTATTTATGCTTTGAATTTATCCAAATAAATTGAGATACTTAATCTAAAATTTAAATCTTGCTAAATTTAGAAATACCTGAAGCTCCTTATAAAATAATATCATTCGAAAATAACACAGGCCGATATGTATAAATCATAATAAGAGTATTATTTCTTGAATTTTATAAATTATTTTTAAATATGTTGAATTTCAATTTACAAGAGAGTCATGCAGAATTAATATAAATTTCTTTACGATATTTAAATAATGTAATTTTATATTGTAATATCTCTTCATATAATTTAATAAATTATTTAAAATTTGATTACAAACATTTAAATTAACCATTTTATCAGAGTAATTTAATATAAATCTAAGAAATTATTGAATATAATCTTTATTTGGATTATTTTATTAAAATAATTTATAGTATTAACTATTAATATGATTTTATAATTTTTTTTATCAAAAATTTTTATTTTAATATAAATTGACAGAATTAAATAAATATTTCATATAAGGTATTATAAGTACTACCTACCTCTAAAAGATCAAATTTTTAAATATTCATAAAAGGTTTATAAATACTTAGATTTTAAATTAAAAAATAATATAATTAAATTAAAATGAATTCAATAATCCCTTAATACTTCGATCACCAAATTGACTATAATATGAATATTAGTGCAACCTCTTCATTCTTTGAAAATAATTATATCTATGTTTATAATAAGCAAAATTGTAAAAATACTCAAACACCTTAAAAGAGCTTGCCAAAAAACCTTAGACTTATAGTCTATTCATTCTTAAGTCTAAATCAAAGCTACTAAATTATAATAAAATTGCAGAAATCAGAGTAGTAATTAATTCCATATGCAAAAAATTATAGATTATCACAAAATGAGCAACTCTTCATAAACTCATAATATTTAAGTGAAAAATTCAATTTTAGATATTTAATAGAGTATTTTCACAGGTATACAGTCATTTTCAGACGAATCGTCTCTCAAAATTAAGTTGAAGAACTTTTGAATTTTATCTCAATTATTGACAAATATTAATAATATTAAGAGCAGCCTGTAATAAGCATTGAATTTAATTCATGTCAAAATACTGAAAATCTATGCATAAATCAAAATCTAAGTTACAGTACAATAAAATTTAATAAATTATCAATTGTAAAGACAGATTTAACTTTTGCAGATCAAGCAACTTTTCCATTATTAAATTTATTCCCAACAATGCATTTGAAAGAGTCTTTTATTGGGCATCTTTTTAATGTAGACTAAGAAAAATTTAATAGGAAAAAAAGATAAAACCATGAAAAATACTTAATGACACCAGCTTAGTAACCTTTCTTAAAATTAAGAGAATTAGTCATGGATAAATGTTTATTTATTGATTCAAGAATGCTTGCAAGCCTGGAAAATCTTGAAACTCTTAAAATTATGAGCACAGAATTTAATTAACTTTCAATAAATGTATTAGAAAACATTCAATATATGAAGAACCTAAAAAGGTTTACAGCACTTGGTAGATATAACTGCTAGTTTTAATATCATGAAGATTCATATTTATATCGAGGAAGTTTTTATGAATTAAACATTTTTAAAAAATAATTTTAAAGCTTGCAAAAAATAAAGACTGATAGTTTAAGATACCCTCTCGAATGCATATTAGAAATTACAAAATCTATTGAGTATCCTGATGCATGTATTATTTTAAGATCTAATCAATCTATAATACTCTAATCTTTATTATGCAATTTTTTCGCAGTAGAAAGCAGATCTCTAATTATATAAGTATAAAAGGTAGTTTATTTTTCTGGAGATTTTTAATAATAATAAAACCAAAATGGCAAATACATAGGTTAAATGAGCTTGATTGAATAACTCAATTTTTATTACAGCAGGTTTAATATTCAAGTATGCTAAAAATAAGATACAAACTAAAAGGATTCAAGAATATATTTCGAGTTTACAAAGGCATTTGATAATAGAGTCAAGACGCTATTTCTGTAAGTATTTAAGTCTAAATGAGCAGACAAAGATTTAAATTATAACGTTCAATCGATTATGGTTGATTTAAATTTACTAATAGTTCATTTTATAAATTAGTAAGAACTAGTTACTTACATAGCTATGTCAGTAAAAATCTTTTTTTTCTCCATTTTTATTGTAATAATAATAATAATAATATGTTTTTGAGAAATTAAATAAGATTAAAATCACTTAATTAATAATTAATTTCAATTTTACTTTTAATAAATCATTCCAACATCTAGTAAAATTATATATTTTATATTACCCTTAATTTAAATGATGTTTTTTATAGCTAGATTAACTTCTTAATTACAATTTTGTTCAATTTATCTTAAAAATTATAATTTAAAATTGAACAATCTTTAAATTTAAACTTTCAAATTCGTTTAACTTTTTTAATTTTTAATTTTTTTCTTTCAATTTTTTTCTACGTAATGAACTATTTATGCAAAATTTTAAATTATACATATAGTATGGAAAATAGAAAAAGGTGATTTATTATATCATAGAATGAAATTATTAATTTCTTTTCGATAATACTTTATTTAAGCTTTAGCAAATCAGAAGTTTCAATTAAAATTTAACTAATACCAACAAGATCTGATATTTTATTTGCAATGTCTAAAAAAGAATTATATATTACACAATTAAAATTAAAATTTATAGATCTATTTTATTCAATTATTTATGGAATTAAATATTGAGACTTAAGCCTAAAAGATTTTTTATTTCTATTTTTACTTAAATTTCTTGAATTTTGACACATCATTTACCCCTTCCTCCCATAGTTATACACTTCTATAAAAGTATATTTCCGATTAAATTATAATATTTAAATTGAATAAATATTATAAATACTTTTTTAATAATGATATTTTAATATTTGTGAGTAAAACATCAAATACCTTAATAAGATATTTTAGTGATATTATTTTAGTATATAATTAATAACTTAAATGAATAAATAGAGAAACAGCACACTTTTTTTTAGTGAATATAATACAATTTTAATGGATTTAAGATTTAACATTAATTAAGTTAATAATTTTTACATTATATTATATTTTTGGATTTTTAGATTTAGCCAAGAAATAATATGAAACTAGTGTTTAAATATGATAAAAAGTAGTACGTTTTATTAATATCTCTGATTTAATATTCTTATTCCGTAAGCTCCTTAGTATTAAATATTCGATTAATGTTAAATTTAAAAATTAGATAAGTAGGTTTATAAGTTTGTATTATTCATGAACAATTATTCTTTTAAATAAGACTAGATATCTTCGTTTTTAAATTCTAATTTATGTGGATTCTCATATAAAAATATATAATTTTATCAATATATTAATAATTAGAACCCAATAAAAAATAAGGTACTTACTTGAAATAAAAGTGAGTATTATTATATTATTAAAAAATTGGCTTTATTAGATAAAGATATTTATCTAATTTAAAATTCCTTTATTAAAAAGCATTTAAGTAATTATTCTAATTAATATTAATAAAAAATAGAAGAAAAATAGATATCTCTGGTCTGTTTAAGACTTAAAACAATATTAAATCCTTTCTAAGACTTCAAAGAATTGATATTTAATGTTTTTAATATATTTATTTTTAAAATCTGTAATAATATTCTTGGAAATACAGTTTTAAAAAGTAAACAATTAAAAATTTAAAATCAATTTTAAAGTAAAAAATAATTATGATTATAAGAAATGAACAAAGGCTTTTATATTTATGATAAAATTTGTATAATTAGATAAAAATTAACTGATCATTTTGACTCTAGTTCGAGCAAAGGCTATATATGTAAGATCTTTGTATCATAATACTGAAGCTATCTTTAAATTTAATGACTAACAAGATTCAAATTATTTTATATAAATATTTATATTCAATTAAAAATCACTTATTTAACTTTTTACTTTTTTATTTAAATCTATTTCTTAAAATCAATTATATTTTTATATAATGTAATTGATTTCTTTAAATAATAAGAATAAAAATTTTTCATTAAAATAAATATAAAAAAACATGAGGTTTTATTCTTCTATTTTAATGAATTTACTTTGTTAAACTCAAATTAGAACTATTTTCTTGCCTTAAATTTAATATATTCTGTGTTATTTAAGATTGTTTAGATAAATTAAAGTATTATCTATATAAATTTATTAAATTCATAGTTATAATAAAAATAAACCTTCTTTATAAACATGAAAAAATAAAATCGACTTTATATTAATATGTAAATCTTTATAGTGTTATATTTTAAGTTTCGATTTATATCAAAATCATCAATTTTTTTAAATTAAAAATTCAGTTTAATAGACGTACAAATAAATGATTAAATTATAATTTAAATTTCATTAAAATTAAAATAATATTTTAATATAAATTATTAAATTTTTTATTTTTTTTTTTAACAAAATTATTAATTCAATATCTAAGCCGCCTAAATATTCAAATTGATGCTACAATTATTTAATAATAAATTCAATTTATATTAAATTTAGAATAATATAAAATTTACAAATACTTTTAAAAATCAATTTGAAATTTATCAACAAATGGACTAAAGTAGTGATATTAGTAAAAACATTTAATCATAAGAAACTGACCAATATTTTATTAAGCAAATTCAAAATAAAGATTAGGACATAGATAGGTTTATCTAAAAATTTCAAAATTAAAATTCATCTATAAAATCTTTGCCCAAAAATATCAGACTTCTAATCTACTCTTTCTTAAGTGTAAATCAAAGTTACAAAATTCTGATTTAATTGAATAGATCAGAGAAATTAGGAATGCCTTATGCCAAAAATTACAGATTTTCTAAAAATGATGAGTTCAATATAAACTCAAAATATCTATGTGATAAATTAAACTTAAGATAATTAAGAAAGTACACTTAAAATTATAGAATAATTTTCAAGCAATAAATTAATCAAACTTATGTTGACAAACTTTTTAGTTTTATTTAATCTATTCACAAATATTCAAAGGAAAATGAAGAGAATTAAATAAACATAGTATTAAATCAATGCTAAAATATTTAAAGGTTATTAATCCCAAAAGAAATATGCTACAATACAATCATATTTAATAAGTTATCAATAATTAAAACAAACTTGACTATCTTTGAGCAAGAAACTTTTCCACTTTTGAATTTATTTCCAATAATTCATTTGAAAGATTCTTCTTTCGGGCCTCTTTTAAAAAAATAAGTGAAAAGCTATCTCTATTGTTAATATTAATTTTTGGCCCCATTTTTAAATTTAAAAGAGTTAAGAGTAAACAACTGTCAATTTACTGGTTCTAGAATGTTAGATAACTTAAAATAACTTGAAGTTCATAAAATGAATAGTATGACAATAAATGAAACATCAAAATAATTATTAGAGATTTAAGAATTTACTCAAAATTTTAATAGCATTACAAGTCTAAATATCATTGATAAAGAAGATTTATCTGTTTATTATTTTGACAATAGTCTAGGAATTGATATTTCCTTCAAATTTTTAAGGTAAACCTTTCAAGATTTGTAAAAACTTAAGGCGCACTAAGTATGATATAGTATCAAAAATATATTAAAAGATACACAAAATTTAGAGTTCCCAGAGATAAATCTTGTGATAAAATTTTATTAACCGATAACCCTCTATGATACTAAAATTAATTAATCTAAATGTAGGGTATCTCTCTCTTCAAATAAGTTTAAAGAATAACTTAAAATAATGATCTAAAATAGTTCAATTAAGACGAGAAAAAAGATATTGTGACGATAGAGTTAATTGAATAATTGAATACTTTTCTCAAACAGTTTAACATATCTGTTTAGTAATTATAGAATGAAAATTCAACAGAATTAGCAATTTTACTTGAGTTTACAAAAACTATTGATGAATAAATCAGGAAGATGTATTATCAAATGCGCAAATTAGAATCTACTAACTAGGATCTCAAAATTGCAGTATCAATAGAAACATTTTGATTCAATTTTTATAATTAAAATTTAAAAATACTTATATAACTATTGAATTATTGAAAAATTATGGCATAATTGATATTTGATGTTCTATTAATTTTTTATTGTTAAGTTAATCATAAAGTTCTAGTTTTTTATTTTAATTTTTTCATTAATAATGCTATTTTCATTTTTTATATTAATAATCAACAAGTAAGAAACTTTAAATCAACTCTTATAAGATTAAATCACAATATTAGATTAATTTAGAAAGCAATTTATATTACAATGATCTGAAGTAATTTAGTTATAAATAAATAATAAGGGTATAAGCAGATTTTATGCAAATTATTTTAAGAATATTTTAAAACTTTAAATTTTATTAAATAAATATATTCAATTTAGTAATAATAATGTTAATATTTTATTATAGTGGAAAAATATAACATATAAATTATTAATAAATTAATTATACCGATTTTTAATAAATTGCTTTTATAATTTGAATGATATATTAATTCAATGAAAATAATTATATAGTTTTTAACAATTATATACCAAAATTTAAATAAATATTTGATTTTTTTAATTGATATTAATTTATAATTTAATACATTAATTATGCTTCATTTTTTAATATTGATTTATTTAAGTACTGCTATAATCTTATAAATAATGTAAGTAAATGATTTGAAATTTAAGCGAATAAATCAAAAAAGTTCAGCGATTTCTTTGCTAAAATTTAAGATTTTCTTAAATTTATAGATTTAAAAAAATAAACGGCAAATTAAAATAATGTTTAAAAATTGAAAATATTAATTTCCCACAAAAGTTTAAAAATGGAAAATCAATTATACTTCATAAAATATCAATTGCATTAGAGATATAATTATTATAGAGCAAGAAATTAAATAACTTTTAAACTTTTTACCAATATTCAAAAACCAAAACCCTTTAAGGACTAGGGTTTATTTCAGTAAGAAGTCATCAATTTTCAAAGTTTTTCATGATCATTATTTTTATATTCAACTTTTTATTAGTATATTTATTTGAAGAGATAAGTATGAGTGACATTTTTTCTGTTTACTTTTTTCATAAGTTATCACTTTTACTATATGAAATTATATAATAAAATCTTTTTATAAAATTGGGATTTATGCATAATAAATATCTTGCGTTCTTTATTATAATATCTTTATACAATACACAAAAATGTCCGATAACATAAGTAAATTTATTTTATAAATATGCATAAAACAAGTGGTTTTAAGGTGATTGATAATCGCAATCATGTAAAACTTTTGTTAAAGAAGTATTATAAAAGGATAGCAATCTTCTAATTTTGTATTTATAATTTCTATAAGTTTTTTGACTCCTATTAAATATGGGTATCAAATAGGTCAACCCTGAAAATAGAAAATTGAAAAAGAAGCAAAAACTGTAACAATTTTCAGAGATAGATTTCCATTTTATCCAATTCAGTTCTTTTAAATGAGAACTAAAATTGTTTAAATTTAATTAATACTGGTACCAAATTCATTAATTTTAATATGAATCGATTTAATTTTACAAAAACTTATTTAATACGTACTTTTTATCTAATGAGGTTTTAATGGAAAAGTAAAAATCTGGCTCAAGACCTAATAAGTTCCACTGCCAACTTGAATTCTCTAAATTAGAACCAAAGCATTTCAAAAATTCATTATCAAGGAATTAAAAGTATAATTTTTCATAAATTTAGATGATTTAATAAAAAAAGTAAAGCAAAAATAAACTTCATTTAAATTTTCTTTGTTATTTCAATTCCCATATTATTTATACAGATGAAAAGATGAAAAGTTTAAAAGATTAAAATTTTCCATCATAAAAATAATAAATCAAATTATATTTAACATAAATTGAAATTAATTAAAAAGTAAACCTAATCCCAAACTTTACCCTATAAATCAATCAAAACACATAAAAACTCATTAAGGGGTTTTGGAGTTTTTATTCCATTTAAATGAGTCATCTTTTGGGCTTCTGTTAAAGGAAAAAGTAAATAATTATCTTAATTTTAACAAACAACTTAATGCCTCTTTGACCATAAAACAATTATCAAATTTACAATAATTAGGGATTGATAATTGTGTTTTATTGGTTCTAAAATGCTATATAGATTAAACAAAGAAGAAATTCTCTAATTGGATAATACTATAGCTAGTTAATAAAAAAATAATCTCATAAAAACAATCAACAACTTTCAAAAAGCATTACAAGTCTTAATATTATTGATTAAAAACCATATTTGATTAATTATTAAGTCAATAAGCTAAAAATTTATTAATCCTTCTAATTTAAAATAAAAAGATTTAAAATTTATTGAGATTAAAGGAGTATTCAGTAAGTTATAGTTTAAAAATTATTCTAAAAGTTGCACAAAATTTAGAGTTCCCAAAGTTAAATCTTGTTATAAAATTTGCTTAGCGGATAACTCTCATTGCTCATTAAAACTTAATTAATATAAATTGAATTTATATCTCTTTCATATATATTTAATGAGAAGTTTAAAATTGGTTAATTAGCATATTTAAGGAGACAAAGAATTTGTGAAAGTGGCATTGATTTATAAATTATATAGTTTTTACATCTAGTTCAAGTTAACTATTTAATAATTAAAAGATTAACATCTACACAATTTTAATATATTGCTTGATTTTCATAGAATTGATCAATAATTAAGAAGATAAATTTCCAAATGAATAAATTATAATTAAATAATCGAGATTCCAACATTACCCCAAAACCCCAATTCATGCTTAGTCTATGAGTTGATAGTGAATTGACACACGTTTATTAATGCGAAAATGCGACTAAGCGACTATTAATAAGGACTATAGTCGAAGACTAGGTTGATTGAGAGTAGTCGTGACTAGTCTGAACATGAAAGTCAGAGTATACAACTACCCTTCACCATTGTTCATTTAGGTGGTTTGTGATTAAGTCTTGATTACTACTATTAACTTTTAAATTTAACTTAACTATTAATCAATCTAATCAACCACAGTTATAATCATTTGTCTTAAACTTAAGATTGAAGGAGGCGACTAAGTGCAGACTAGTATGACTAGGTAGTCTTGTAAGTATATTGATCATGACTTAGTCGTAGGTAGTCGAATGGTCGACTATCAATGTACATAGCACTAATACTAATAATGAATCTTCAAACCATCAACACCCTCCACCATTGGTGGTTTATGGTGACTTGGAACAGCTTTCACTCATTGCAGGTAAGTATAGTTGCAATGATTAAAATTGAATCAAATATCAACAGACTTATCATATGACTAGTTTCAAATTCAAATCACTCTATTATTATTAGTGTTAACTCTAGTCATTTAGTTGAGAGTAGTCAAACTCAAACCACAGATCGACTTTGAAACCTTCCTACTCATACGTTATGGCAACTGAAATCCAACATCTAATCTACGACCACTGGTGAATCTGAGTGCAATAGCAAAGTTCTTTGGGGTCTCATACACAAATTTTGTCAAGCTGCACAGGTAGTCGAAGTAATTTTTCAGGAATGGGTTATCGACTAAGACTAGTCGTGAGATTAAATCAACCTTAGTCATATTAACTTCCTCACCAGCAGTGAAACACTGCACACTCAAGCAGGAATGAGTTTGAGAGAGAGGTGTATAATGTTCCACAGGTAGTTCCCAGAAGTGCGAATCAGTGTCACTCACTTGAGGAGACTATACAAGCGCGCTTAAGTAAGATTCAAGAGCATACGACTAAGGAAGGAGGTGGAGCTAGTCGATCCACAAAGACTAGCTAGTCTTAAAATCGAAATGAAGACTAAGTATATGAGAGAGCTGCAACTGGGATCGAAGATCATATTCATTGATGAGACTGTATTCACTTCCTCAACTCGCCTCAATAGAACCTGGGCACCTTATGGAGAGAATATAAGATTCCCAGACAAGAGACATGACTTCGGAGTGTTTGCGCTTCTTGGCGCTATATCAACTGACAAGGGACTCGAAGACTACATTATTAATAAGGGATCAATTAAGTAGGACTAGTTCATTCTATTCATGCAGCAGTTGAAAGAGAAGTATAAGGATCGTCGACTAGCCATATTCATGGATAACCTGCAGGTACACAAGTCAATCCTTGTAAAGAAGGAGTATGAGCGACTGGATATCATCCCCATATACAGTATCCCTTACTCCCCTGAGTATAATGGAATCGAGAGCACCTTCTTTACAATCAAGCAGAGCTACAAGAAAGAGATGCTAAGTATACTACTGAAGGGACTACGACTAGACATCAAATTACTTATAGAGAAGTCGATCTAGTCGGTCGACTAAGACTACATTAGAAATTAAGCCAAATATGGCGAGACGCAGATTATGAGTATTAAGTTATGATTAGTTTAATTTAAATCACATTCCAGTTATCATCATGCTCTTGTTAGGTGTTCTCTGTTATTGTTCCATCATGAGCATGCTGCCGTCTGGCATCCTCTTTCTCTTAGTCACGTTCGAGAAGCGATTCTAGTCTTAGTCGTGAGGTATGATGCGATTGCTTAGTCGTTTACCTAACTCATACTATATATGATCTATCTTCTCTCTGACTGTTCTTGCATTCTTCTTCATTAGATAGATAGCCTTGCCAGGTTTCTCTACATAAGTTAGTCATAGAAATCTTACTTGAAACGAAAGGATGCTTCATGAGCTCACCCAACCAGTCGTCAGAGATCTCGATCTTATCAGTCTCGTTCTAGTCTTACCCCTTATTATACCTCACAGTATTAGCATGGTCGATGATTTGCCTTAGGTAGTCTGCTTTGACTGTTCCCAGAACACCAAAGAAAAAGTCTCTATCTGGTAGTTTACCTGAGTTCAACTCAAGTTCTGGAAGGTACTGCTATACGACTTCATCACCCATAACATCCTGGTAGAGTTTCTTGACTGAGAGCTCTTGGTAGTGAGACACGACCATTCTATTAACCTGGTTTTACCTGAGAGACTTCTTGGTATTATTTAGTAATGTTTTCAGGAAGGCCACCTTAGTCGAAGCCAGTGGTGGCAGAAAGATGTTCACTATACAAAGTAAGGAACAGCACTTGAATCTTACAGTGAGTGGTTAGGTGCTTGTAGAGGTTTTACTTCGATCTGAATCTACCCATAAGCTCCTCGCTTCTTACTAATCGATTCGACTACCCGAATGATTCCATGACTAGTTTAGTAGTCGGAGTGTATATAAATGACTAGCTAGTCGAAAATTATTCTGATCTTAGTCCTCTAGTCGTTGAACCACTTCTCTAGTCTTTTAAAGATTCTAAAATAACTCTTGAATCCCCTTACTCAGACTGTAACAAACATCACTCAACTTTCAAGCTAAAGAGTGTCCACCAAGAGCAACATCAAATCGAGTGGTCCTCTGCAAATTCCTGGAGATTTAGACCTCGACTTGAGAGGTTTTAGATTTTTTGAGGTTAGTAAAAAACTAGTCGATCAGAATCATAAATGGACAACAAATTTTCCAAAAACTCCAGATCCGTCTTAGTCGTTCTTGATTCTTCGATCAACAATTTATGCTGGATTTTCAAGTAACCAGAGGATTCTTACACTGCAAATTTAGAATCATACTTTCATTATTATTAGTAGCAGCAGTAGCTGGTTAGGTAGAAAATCTCTCGAAATCTTGGTTCGACTAAGACTAGTCGTAGACTAAGTTAACTATACAAACTTAGCTTTTTACAAGCTTGAAATCGACTAGCTTAACACTCTATAATTTTGATGTTCTTATGACTCAATTTGTATTAGTAACTATGCTATCTTGATTTTATTAATAGAGGAAGCTGTACATTCAAAACCCCAAAACCCCTTAGTGAGGTTTATAAGTGCTTTGATTTGTAGGGTATAGTTGGGGTCTTATTGGGGTTAGTAGACAAAATGCAGGTTTTATCTGAATTTAATGAATATTTAATGATTTTTATTTTGCTTAACTCATACACATTTTATCTGCTTGTCTTTGTTATATCTTTTGAATCTTGCTGTTTTTAGTTGTTCTAGTATGTCATCTAATGTTTACCGAGGATAGTTAGGAGCTCTCACGATTATCATCTCTACTATGCTTTTAATTTCTTAGCAGACATCTTCTTACTTTATATGTTTCTGAGCCAAACTTATTGATTATTTTTCTTGCTTTGTGCCAAAGTAAGACATACATTCCATGTCACTTTCTAATATTATTGCTGCTACTGCCCAAACATCCCATTAAAGAGAACCATTAGTCCGCTTCTCTCTTATTGGGAAGTAACCTGGAGTACCAAGTACCTGTGCTAAAGTGACAATCTCCTATCTTAAAGCTCTATTGAAATCTATAACCACTACTTCTAAAGGGCAGAGATTTAGCATAACGTTTTCAGGCTTCAAATCTCTATGAACATATCGAAGTTCATGCAACCCTTAACACCCTGAATCATATCTGAGAGTATATCGTTTAAATCATCAGGGTATCTATTGTGATATAGGTAGTCTTCAGAGTCATCTCAAATTTGTTTAGCCTTAATGCGATGAAACCATAACTTAAAATAACACCATTTAGCTTAAGCAAATTCTTGCAGTCTTTTCTTTAGGCCTCTTTATGTACCATGTATTCATTTGCAAACTCGTTCTAATACTGTTGGTTCTTAATAAGATAACTGAATGGATACACCTTGTATGCATACTCATCAACTACTATGAGCTTTGCTTTTGCAGGCACGTTTATATTCAAGTAGTTTTCAATACAAGTGCTGAGAACAACTGCATTTAATGCAGGTATATTCATAGCCTTCGCTTAGAAGCATGCTAAAATTGTATTACCAGCTGGCTGGTTCATCGATTCATATCGCTTCTGTCTCTTGAGTCTCTCTTGCTGCTCTCTTTATGACTCAAGAGTATTAGATTTTCTTTTAGCTGGCATAGTTTCTTAGTCTCTTAATCTTCAATCAAGAACTCACTGAGGTGATGCTTTTGCTATGCCTTTTAACTTTAGCTGAGTGAGTATATGATTTCATGCATGTCGTACACTAATACCTACCATCTACCTTATCATGCTTGAAATAGATCTTGGCTTTGCCAGAGTGTGCCTCTTTAAGGTGTCTCTTCAAGCTTTGTTCAGTTGAGAAATGATTCTAGCAGTCTTCACATTAATATATTTTTATCTTTTCTATTGGTTGCTGTTCTTTTAGCTCCTCAACATAATCAATTTAAGTTTAAACCCCTATCTCTGCGCTCTCCCTCTGGTTTAATACTTCTATGATAAAATTCTCTGCTTCAAATTCAAGAGGTCTTAGCTCTACCTCCCTCTCAGCATAAATTATTTCAGGCTTTTTAGTGGAGCCAAAGTTGAGCATTGATTGACCTGCTCCTAAAAGTGCCGCTCTACGATTTAAGTTGACCGCCATGTTTAAATTCAAATTTAAGTTTCTATTATAAAGCTCTTAAAACCTCTATAGCTATATCTGGACTATATAGGAGTTGCAACAGCATTAATGATGGTTTGATCTAAGCTCTAAGACTTCATATTTATACTCAGTTTATAAGTATAATTTTCGTAATTTTACTCTTAATAATTTTGATTCTGGTACCAACTCAGATAACGTTTAGGTTGGACTGGTACCAATTAAGTTTTAAACCAGATTGGAACTTTTCCATTTAAACCTCACTGGATTAAAACTAGGTACTAATTAAGTTTTGGTACTGTTAAATTGGTACCAATTAAACTTAAACGGATTTAGTACCGGTACTAATTGAATTTAAACAAATTTAGTACTAATTTAATGGAACTAAATTGATAAAAATGGAGCTCCATCTCTGAAGTTTGTTGCAGCTTCTGCGAACTTTCTCCACGTATGTTTACAGGGTTGACCTCCTATAAGATGCCCATATTTAATAGTAAGTTTTTAAACAATAGTATCCAGAAGTCTATAAATTATAATTTGAAATTCATTAATAGGAAGAGGAACAAAGATGGAATCACTCAATGATCAAATGAAAAGAGTCGAGGCTCAAGAAATGATCTCAAGATTCAGAAGTATGTAAGATCTCTATCATATCTAACTTTACATGGTAAGATAACTTGACGACTATTAACATCTTAAACAGTTGGATTATTCCTTCCAACGATGGAAGGTACCAAAATTTCATTCTTGAAAGCAATACTTTGCGAGGAGAGGAAGGCTTTTAAAAATAAAGAGATTAAATTAATAGAAATTCCCAACTACTCTGAGATTTCAGTCACTAATCTTTATGAGGATGCCATGTAAGATGAGGAGTGGTAGTTTTCCTTCCTACCAAGACACCACTCTCTAATAAACTACCGGAGAGGAACTTTTTCTTTGGTGTTCTTGGTACAATAAAAGAGGAGTATCTCAGAGAAATAATTGAAGAAGCACATAAGCAACGATATTCTATCTCTCCTGAAGACTAGAAAAAGCAAGGCATTCTAATAAGCTCAGCTTGGCTAGAGGAACTTAAGAAGCATCCTTATCTTTCAAGTAAGCTTTGACATATAACTTTGTAGGAAAATCTGGCACTGGTATATATCTTATGAAACAGCATGCAAAGGTTCACAGAGAAAGAAAGTCGTAGACAATTTATGAGGTGAGCAAGAGGCTTTATAAAGATGTCTAAAAACCAGATGAAATGAACATAGATGCAGGAGCTGGCACTAAGAGAAGAAATATGGCCCCAAGCAAGCCATAAGAAGAGGAGAAGAAAGAGAATCCAAACCCCTTTATGGGTTAGTTTAATATGTGAACTTATTCATTCATTTATATCTAATACTTATTTATAAACATTCATTCTTCCCTCTCTCGCACAGACTGTTGTCTTATCTACGCTCACTCTCTTACAGCTGCTTTGAATTAAGTCTACTGTATCGATGGGCAAGTCATGCATAAGATGATACAGCAGCAGCTTCTTGTAGTGTGTCTTGATTTAACTCCAGTAGAATTCAATTCCATTAAATTATGGGCTATAAGGAACGTTGTATACAGTAGTTATGTTTAGCTCTTCATAAGCTTTCTTAGACTCCTTAGTCTTATGAACTGAGAGGTTATCAACAAACAGGATGATCTCTTGGTTACTATACTTCTCTCTGAGCTTGTGTAGGAACTCTATATACTACTCTCGCTTAATAGAGCGGGGGTGAATAACATAACTCTCTCGTCCTGAATCTTCACTTATACCAGCTGAAATTGCATGGGTGACTACCTTCACTTTTTAATCATAGACTTCTATATTATCATACTTCTTATACCAATACTTATTTATAAAGGTGTTGAAGGTGAATACAGCTTCATCAGCGTGTAAACTTGATGTTATTAGTATTAGCTCTCTGCATTTAATCATATATATAGTTTAAATTATTACTATAAAATGGCACTTTAAAATCAATTACTCTCTTCACTCTGTTGATTGTTTTTAAAGTAATACCATTTCTTCTATAAATATTGGCTATAGTCTATGGTGAGATACGCATGTCGGGAAACTTGCGATGAAACATCACAGCTCGCTAGTCTAATGGAAAGTGTGCCCAATACTTCAAAGTCTTAGAGTCGCAGAGGAAGTCAATATGAGCCTGAGAGAACTTTTGTTTTCTTGCAGGATGCGTTCAACAACCAGAATTAAAATGCTAAACAGCTAGCAAGCAGTGGTACCTAACAGTTGGGCACTCTTGCGTAATAACTTTGCTATTGCTGCATAATTTAGTACAGGTTTGGCTTAGTCTATATTAATACACGTACCATACCTAAGCTTAAGTAGTAAATCTAAATATTACTCATCATAAATCGACTCTAAATTTCGCTAATTCTATTTCTCATTTTGTAAATTGGCCTAATTTCTCTACTAACCCCATTATAACCCCAACTATACCCTACAAATCAATGCACTTATAAACCTCACTAAGGGGTTTTGGGGTTTTGACTGTACTCTATCCAATGGTAAAGTATGGGACCGAAATAAAATTCAAACTTTTTTCCCACATTACTGATCATTGGAAACTGCACTTTGAAGGCCCTATAATAAGTTAAATTGTTAAGTTTGAATTTCGCTATTTATCGATATTAAATCATCACTATACCAACTTATAGATTTATCACGCATATATTTATTGGGGTTTTGGGGTTTATATGTAAATATATATGTAAGGGACAAGCCCTTTTAAGTTAATAATTAGTTATTAATTAATATTCAGTGATCTCAAGACGGTAAATTAACCTTGCGAATCTGTCTCCTTCTGTCAATTTCATCGATAAGGAGTGTCATGGGAGGTGATGGAAAGGCTGAAGCTATATCTATGAATCAAATCTATTTGAACTTTCTAGATTAAATTTCTTATAAGCTCAGCAATGTTTTATCCCATTTGTGCCATAGGTTTTAATCCTATTTATGATTTATGGATAGTACTCCAGCGATCTATCGAAAAGAGTCTCATCCATGTGGATTTAAAAAGTTTTCTAATAGCTGATGACATGGCAATCAAAACCCCAAAACCCCTTAGTGAGGTTTATAAGTGCTTTGATTTGTAGGGTTTAGTTGGGGTCTTATTGGGGTTAGTAGACAAAATGCAGGTTTTATCTTAATTTAATGACTATTTAATGATTTTTAGTTTACTTAAATCATACAAATTTTATCTGCTTGTCTTTATTATATCTTTTGAACCTTGCTCTCTCAAGTGGGTCAAGTATGTCATCTAATGTTTACCGAGGATAGTTAGAGCTCTCACGATTATCATCTCTACTATGCTTTTAATTTCTTAGCAGACATCTTCTTACTTTATATGTTTCTGAGCCAAACTTATTGATTATTTTTCATGCTTTGTACCAAAGTAAGACATACATTCCATGTCACTTTCTAATATTATTGCTGCTACTGCCCAAACATCCCATTAAACAGAACCATTAGTCCACTTCTCTCTTATTGGGAAGTAACCTGGAGTACCAAGTACCTGTGCTAAAGTGACAATCTCCTATCTTAAAGCTCTATTGAAATCGATAACCACTACTTCTAAAGGGCAGAGATTTAGCATAACGTTTTCAGGCTTCAAATCTCTATGAACATATCCAAGTTCATGCAACTCCTTAACACCCTGAATCATATCTGAGAGTATATCGTTTAAATCATCAGGGTATCTATTGTGATATAGGTAGTCTCTCAGAGTCATCTCAAATTTGTTTAGCCTTAATGCGATGAAACCATAACTTAAAATAACACCATTTAGCTTAAGCAAATTCTTGCAGTCTTTTCTTTAGGCCTCTTTATGTACCATGTATTCATTTGCAAACTCGTTCTAATACTGTTGGTTCTTAATAAGATAACTGAATGGATACACCTTGTATGCATACTCATCAACTACTATGAGCTTTGCTTTTGCAGGCACGTTTATATTCAAGTAGTTTTCAATACAAGTGCTGAGAACAACTGCATTTAATGCAGGTATATTCATAGCCTTCGCTTAGAAGCATGCTAAAATTGTATTACCAGCTGGCTGGTTCATCGATTCATATCGCTTCTGTCTCTTGAGTCTCTCTTGCTGCTCTCTTTATGACTCAAGAGTATTAGATTTTCTTTTAGCTGGCACTAGTTTTTTAGTCTCTTAATCTTCAATCAAGAACTCACTGAGGTGATGCTTTTGCATATGCCTTTTAACTTTAGCTGAGTGAGTATATGATTTCATGCATGTCGTACACTAATACCTACCATCTACCTTTTCATGCTTGAAATAGATCTTGGCTTTGCCAGAGTGTACCTCTTTAAGGTGTCTCTTCAAGCTTTGTTCAGTTGAGAAATGATTCTAGCAGTCTTCACATTAATATGTTTTTATCTTTTCGATTGGTTGCTGTTCTTTTAGCTCCTCAACATAATCAATTTAAGTTTAAACCCCTATCTCTGCGCTCTCCCTCTGGTTTAATACTTCTATGATAAAAACCTCTGCTTCAAATTCAAGAGCTCTTAGCTCTACCTCCCTCTCAACATAAATGATTTCAGGCTTTTTAGTGGAGCCAAAGTTGAGCATTGATTGACCTGCTCCTAAAAGTGCCGCTCTACGATTTAAGTTGACCGCCATGTTTAAATTCAAATTTAAATTTCTATTATAAAGCTCTTAAAACCTCTATAGCTATATCTGGACTATATAGGAGTTGCAACAGCATTAATGATGGTTTGATCTAAGCTCTAAGACTTCATATTTATACTCAGTTTATAAGTATAATTTTCGTAATTTTACTCTTAATAATTTTGATTCTGGTACCAACTCAGATAAAGTTCAGGTTGGTACTGGTACCAATTAAGTTTTAAACCAGATTGGAACTTTTCCATTAAAACCTCACTGGATTAAAACTAGGTACTAATTAAGTTTTGGTACTATTAAATTGGTACCAATTAAACTTAAACGGATTTAGTACCGGTACTAATTAAATTTAAACAAATTTAGTACTAATTTAATGGAACAAAATTGATAAAAATGGAGCTCCATCTCTGAAGTTTGTTACAGCTTCTGCGAACTTTCTCCACGTATCTTTACAGGGTTGACCTCCTATAAGATGCCCATATTTAATAGTAAGTTTTTAAACAATAGGATCCAGAAGTCTATAAATTATAATTTGAAATTCATTAATAGAAGAGGAACAAAAAAGATGGAATCACTCAATGATCAAATGAAAAGAGTCGAGGCTCAAGAAATGATCTCAAGATTCAGAAAGAAGCAAGGAGGATCTCTATCGATACCTTACTTAGCATGGTAAAATAAATTGATGTTAATCAACGATGTATACAGTTGGTCTATTCCTTCCAATGATGGAAGGTACTAAAATATCATTCTTAAAAGCAATACTCTGCGAGGAGAAGAAAGCTTTTAAGACATAGAAATCAAACTGATTGAAATACCTAACTACCCAGAGATTTCAGTCACAAATCTCTACGAGGATGCAATGAAAGATGATGAAGTGGTTATTCACCTTCCTAGCAAGAAGTAACTCTCAAATAAATTGCCTGAAAGAAGCTTCTTCTTTGGTGTTCTTGGTACAATCAAAGAGGATTATTTGAGAGAAATTATAGAAGAAGCTCATAAGAAACGCTACTCTATTTCTCCTGAAGATTAAAAGAAGCAAGGAATACTAATAAGCGAGACGTGGCTAGCAAAGCTTAAGAAGCATCCTTATCTCTCTAGTAAGCTTTGATTTATAACTTTTTAGGGAAACCTGGAACTGGTATATTTCTAATTGAAAGAGAATGCAAAGGTTCACAGATAGAGAAAGTCTCAAACCATTCATTAAGTTAGCAAGAGACTTTATAATTAAGTTTAAAAGTCTGATGAAATGAACATAGATGCTGGTGCTGGTACAAAGAGAAGAAACATGGGTCCTAGTATAGCACCAGAGGAAGAAAAGAAAGAGAAGCCGAATCCATTTAAGAGTTAGTTTAATATGTGAACTTATTCATTCATTTAAATCTAAAACTTATTTATAAACATTCATTCCTCCCTCTCTCGCACAGACTGTTGTCTTATCTACGCTCACTCTCTTACAGCTGCTTTGAATTAAGTCTACTGTATCGACGGGCAAGTCATACATAAGATGATACAGCAGCAGCTTCTTGTAGTGAGTCTTGATTTAACTCCAGTAGAATTTAATTCCATTAAATTAAGGGCTATAAGGAACGTTGTATACAGGAGTTATGTTTAGCTCTTCATAAGCTTTCTTAGACACTCCTTAGTCTTATGAACTGAGAGGTTATCAACAAACAGGATGATCTCTTGGTTACTATACTTCTCTCTGAGCTTATGTAGGAAACTCTATATACTACTCTCGCTTAATAGAGCGAGGGTGAATATCATAACTCTCTAGGCCTGAATCTTCACCTATACCAGCTAAAATTGCATGGGTGACTACCTTCACTTTTTAATCATAGACTTCTATATTATCATACTTCTTATACCAAGACTTATTAATAAAGGTGTTGAAGGTGAATACAGCTTCATCAGCATGTATGAACTTGATTTTATTAGTAATAGCTCTCTGCATTTAATCATATATATAGTTTAAATTATTACTATAAAATGGCACTGTAAAATCAATCACTCTCTTCACTCTGTTGACAGTCTTGAAAGTAATACCATTTTTTCTATAAATATTGGCTATAGTCTAAGGAGAGATGCGCATGTCAGGAAACCTGCGATGAAACATCACAGCTCGCTAGTCTAATGGAAAGTGTGCCCAATACTTCAAAGTCTTAGAGTCGCAGAGGAAGTCAATATGACCCTGGGAGAACTTTTATTTTCTTGCAGGATGCGTTCGACAACCAGAATTAAAATGCTAAACAGCTAGCAAGCAGTGATACCTAACAGTTGAGGCACTCTTGCGTAATAACTTTGCTATTGCTGCATAATTTAGTACAGGTTTGGCTTAGTCTATATTAATACTTGTTCCATACCTAAGCTTAAGCAGTAAATCTAAATATTACTCATCATAAATAGACCCTAAATTTCGCTAATTTCTATTTCTCATTTTGCAAATTGGCCTAATTTCTCTACTAACCCCTATAAGACCCCAACTATACCCTACAAATCAAAGCACTTATAAACCTCACTAAGGGGTTTTGGGGTTTGATTACTAAAAAAAATTTATGCAAATTTTAATTATTTTTTTGTCATAAAATATATTCCTAATAAGGTTTAACTTCATTGAATTTAAATTAAAATTAATTATGACAATTATTATTTAATACGAGTTTAATAATTTCCTATCATAAGATCTTTAATTAATAAAAATAATTTGAGAGCAATTAATTAAAATTTTTATATTTTTTTTATGTTTATATGTTTATTAATCAAATATAACATATCAAATATCGATTTATAAAGCAATAATTAAACCTATAAATTAAAAGAATACAAGGAAAACAATAGTAATTTCATACAGAATGACATTTAGGCTCAGATCCACGATCCATCAAGTATTTCTAGACTTCCTTTTCCCATTTATGCATCCGAGACTCTCTCTTAGCACTAATCACAAAATAATTACAATATCGGCTTGTATTACTATATAATAATTAAATTAAATTAGATGTATAATTGTTATAATATAAAGTCAATTGCAGTTTAAGAATAATAATAAGGAAGCATGAACCAACTCACTTATAAGATGCAGGAATCTCAACCTCAGTAAAATATTTTTATTAAGTATATTATAGCATATGAGAAAAAAGAGTAATTAATTAGTTAGTTAGTTTGTTATTATTATTATTAATTGCAGTACGGAAATTAATACTGGGACTTAAGCCAGCCAGATAGAGGTAATCAGATATTCATACTTTGACTTTTGGCGATGCAATTTCATCTGTCCAAGGGGAAGCTACTCCATATAATGCACTGAATAGCTTCACACTGAGCACATTCATCGATTTCGATTTCTTTGGGTAGGTCTCATGTGGTCTTTCTTGGTTAGTTATGATTTCTAATAATATTATTAAATTTTAATTTATTCATGTCAAAAATAAAAACTACAATCTAAACTTACTAGATTTATCATAGTCATTTTATTGTTACTTTTATATTTATGGTCTTAGCAAAATGCTTATAATTAATTAGTTTCCAATTCACAAGTTGAAAACAAATTAAAAATATTAGTAGAAATTTTTCATGATTAATTTAACTAGCAAATAAAATATTTGATTCGAAATTTCTTTTAGTTAACAGAAACTAAATAATATATGAGGAATGATAAAAAAAATTGGGTAAAAACACCTTTTTTATTATGTGAAAAATAAAATTAATTAATTATATTTAATATAATAATTTTTTTCAGGCAACTTAATTTTAATAATTACCAATTAAACTCCTACTTTCTCAGAATTAACCAGTTAAAACAATTGACTCACAAAATTATTAAATTAAAATAAATACATAAGTTAAATAGTAATTTTCAGGGGAGGTAAAAAATCGGTTGAAAACTTAATTTTATATACGATCAATATTTTACCTGGTTGCCCAGATCCACTCTTTTTACCCCATAAAAATGATCATTTTTATTCTTATTTTTATTCTCAGCTTTTGAAAAGAGCTTCTTCATGACATCGAGATTATATTATACATTAAAATATTATGTATTATAGCAAATACATTCTAATACTTGCACAGATACTCGCTAAAATTATTATGGGGGAATTTTTTGCAACCCTTCGGGAAATTGCCTCCATAGTACTTAAAAAGGTGGGAATTTTTAAATATTTTCTATAAAAAATTTATCATCGTCTGTAATCAAATTTTACTTATTTTAACAATTATAAACTTTTTTATTTATCTTAATCGTGGTTCGAATATTTTCATTAAATTCACATAAATAATTAATTTAAATATTTAGATTTTTAGTTTCTAATATTTAATAAGACAAGCGATAGTAAAAAAACCCTAAAAATTATATATAAAAAATGAATGTTTAAATATAAGAGATTAATATGTTTCTTCGTTTCTTCTTTAGTTTGGGGGAAATAATATACATAAAAATTTTTGAAGCAAATAAATCCTCCCCTTAATTTAATAAGTTAAATCAATATATAAGGTATGAAAACCTATTTATTATTATAATTAGGATCATATTTATCATAAGAACCATATTAATAATTTTAAATTATCAAATAACTTTCCCAGTGATAGAATATTCTTATAAATACTATTATATTTTAATTTGTTATATGATTTAGATGTCATGAAGAAGCAAAGCTTTATTCAGAAAATGAGAATAAAAAATTGAATAATTGATAAATTTTATGGGGCAAGATGACTTGATCTATAAAAGAAGTTTAATATTGATAATAAGTCAGCTAGGTTTTCAAAAATATTTACTCCGAATTATTGCCTACCCCTAATTTTAAAATTAAAAATAATTTTATTGAAATCAATAATTGTTTAAATTTATATCAATTAATATAATATATAATTGCTATCAATAAAAATTAAAATAAACAAAATGATGGCTTTTAATCTGTCGATTAGAAAAATGATTTGCAAAAAATATTTCTCCCATAAAACTAAAATTAAAGCCGAGATATCATATAAATTTTTGAATTTTATAATTTAATCTTTAAATATTAGGGATATATTTCTATAAACCTCCTTTTATATTTTCACATATCTAATCTGATTGAATTTTATTTATCTAGTAATAATATATGTTATGAAAATTTTAATTTTTAAAGCATTTATTTTAATTTTTTTATATTTTTTATAAAACTTTGATGATTCTATACCTTTATTAAAATAATAATATCCGAAAATCAATATTTCATACTTATTTGTATAACAAATTTATATTTAAAATTCAAGCCATATTTTAATTTATAAACTCAAATAAGAATTGATTAAGTGTTTTTAAATTTATATTGCAATAATTTTTCTCATCAAAGTTTTAAAATAAGAAATTTAACTCTTTATAAGTAAAATAATTATGATATATCAAAATACTGTAATAAATAACACATATTACAAGTATTAAATAACTATTTTACTTATAAAGAGCGATAATTAGATGGATGAAAACAATTTTCTTAGATTTATGATAAATTCAATAATTTTAAAGAAATTAGTTTAAAATGGACAGAATATTACCTCTTAATTTATCATTTTAATAGTATGTAAATGTTTCTTTATAAGATATTGTTAATAATATTATGATAAATTTAATCTATAGAAAGTTTAATAAGAGGTCAGAAAATTTGCTCTTCCCAAAATTTAAGATATTAATTAAGTAAAAGTTAATATCAATTCATTATGGAGTGGTGACCAATCTCTATAACAATATAACTAATAAACTTTATAAATTAATCAATCTGTCAGTGGAAACCAAAATCTATAATATTATAATATTAATTACGATAATAACACTCAGTTTAAATATAAATTAATAGTTGTAAATTAATGAAGTTTTTTTATTAAATAGTGAAAAGAAAAAATGAATTCATTTTGAAATTTAATATTCAAAACCCCAAAACCCCTTAATGATGTTTATAAGTGCTTTGATTTGTATGGAATTTGTTAGGGGTTGGGGTTATTAATAGGTTTTAATGTGAAATTTATAGTAAATGTATTTAATTTAATCACTCAAAATGCACTTTTGGATCATGTGGGAGAGGTCTGAAGTTTATCTTACTTAACCACAACTCTATCTACTCTATTGATATGTTTGATCTTGAGTTTGGTTTAATTATTATTTACTCTGCCATTTGTTTTATTGATTGAGATACTATTGTTTTGTCAATAAATTGTTTTATTCTTTGTTTAGCATCCTTCTCGCATCTTGTAGAGTAGTATTCATTGCGAGGCATATCGCACTCTATTATTATTGCTGCTAAAGCCCACACATCTCACTAAAAGTCTCCATCTCTCCAGTCCTCTCTTTCTGGATAGTACCCTTGCGTTCCCATTATAGTTCCAAACCTTGATACTTCCACTCTTTAAGCTCTGTTGAAATCGATATTGCTACTCTTACAGGTGAGAAGTTTATCATTATATTTTCTGGCTTCAAATCTCTGTGAACAAACCCTAACTTATGAGGCTTTTAATACCTTATACGGTCTGAGTTGCTATTTATCCAAGTTAATTATGATTCCTTTGATCTGTTATGAAATCTCTTAGGGTCATTTCGTAGAGTGGAAGTCTGAAAGCAACATGATCCTTGGCAAGGAGAACAGCATCTAGCTTGATTAAGTAACTACACTCTTTAAACTTGTTGAGTGAGTACTTGATACTCATTTGTAAACTCCATCTAATATTTATCATCACTTAAGAGATAGTTGAAGGGATGCACCTTGTATGCGTGTTGATGATCATTGATAACTTTCTTATCAAAGGAGTCTTCTAATATTAGGTAGCTCTAAAGAGAAGTATCTAGGTCAATTTAAGCAAGAACCGGTATTTTCTTGTATTGAATCTTGATCATAATTCTTGTTATTTCAGAGGTCAGTTGGTTGCGTGCCTTCCTAACGTACTATAATCTCTTGCTTATTCAGGCACAACGACCTTAGAATATTCCCTCGCTTTTCTTTTGTTGAGAAGCTTCAGCTCAACTTCATGATTCTCAACTTCTATATCTTTCTTGTGAGCTTTTAATAAATGCTTTTTCAAGTCTCTTGTATGAGAGTATTGCCTTATGGCACTCAAAGCAGTCATACTTTCCATCTATTTTATCATGCTTTAAGTATACAGTGGGCTTGGCTTCTCTATGCTCTTTCTTATGTCTGCACCAGCTTGATTTATGAGCAAAATCTCTCACACATAGCTCACAAAAATAGACGTCAGCTTCTTCAGTTTGTATAGGAATTTCATTAATACCTTTCTCCTCCTCTCTGTCTCCCACACACTTGTTTGCCATTTATTTTTTATTATTAATTTCTATTTTTATAACAGAGACCTCAAGTGATGATAGCTCTGGTAGTTCCTTATGAGAGTTCATCTCACAGCTATCACACTTTTTATTGAAACCAAAGGTAAGTCTCATTTAGTTTGATGGAAGTGTTGTTGTTTTTCTTAAAATGTTAGCGCTCATATTTAAATTTGAATTTAAAATTATAAAACTGCCCCTATAACTGAGAGCTTATATGAGAGCCTTCCAAGCCTACAAGTTACAAGGGAAGTTTTAAGAGTATTATAGAAAATATATGAGTGCTAAGAGAAGAACCAGCTCTAAATATAGGTGAGAAAGTAACCATTTTAACTTTCAATAATAAGTTGATTATAGCATGTAACAATTTAGGAGGTGCTCCTAATTAAGTACGTACTGTTTTAGGAGGTATTTTATCATTTTATGATTAGAATTAGGGTGCTCCTAATTAAGTACTAGCATTAATTAAAGCTCCTAATTAAGTACTAGCATTTTAGGAGCTGCTCCTAATTAAGTACGTACCAATTTAAATTTAAAAATATGGAACTATAACAGTAGAAATTGATATCGATCTCTCAAGTTTGAAACAAGTTCTCAAAACCTTCTCCATATCCTGCTAAAAGGTTGACCTTCTATAGGATGCCCATATTTAATAGTAAGTTTTACAGAGGTATATAATTGAAATCAATAAACTTAAATTTGAATATCATTTCTTAGATCTGTAAACAAGATGGAGTCAATGAATGATGCAATGAATAGAGTGCAAGCACAAGAATTGATTCAAAGATTTAGAAGCTAGGAGGATTTGCATCGCTACCTGGTGCAGCAATGTAATTAACTCATAGTTGCTAATCTTTATTATGTAGTTGGTTTTCTTGCCAACGATGGAAGGTACTAAAATTTCATTTCTAGAGCGATACTCTGCGAAGAGAAGAAAGCATTGAAAACTTAAGATGTAAAGTTTGCAGAGATTCCAAACTATCCAGAAATCTCAGTGACTAACTTATATGATGATGCTATGAATGACCCAGAGGTTTCGCTGTACCTGCCTACTAAGAAGTAGTTGTCAAATAAGCTGCCTGAAAGAAACTATTTCTTTGGCATACTTGCAACTATTAAAGGTGATTACTTGAAAGAAATTATTCAAGAATCTCATAAGAAAAGGTATAGCATCTCTTCAGAAGATAAGGATAAACAGGGGATCAAGATAAGTGAGTGCTGGCTATAAGAGTTGCAGAAGCACCCATATATTTCAAGTAAGATTTGTAGTTTAACTCTTTAGAAAAATCTGGTACTGGCGTCTTCTTGATGAAGGAATAGAGCAAGCTTTACAGAGAGCGAAAGTCGCAGACAAAGTATGAAGTTAGCAAGAGACTTTATTCAAATATTTAGCCTCCATAGTCAATGAACATAGATGCAGGAGCTGGCAGCAAGAGAAGAAACTTAGGAGGATGGAAGCAAGACATAGAAGAAAAGAAAGAGAAGCCAGCTCCCTCTAAAGAATTTTAAATGTGACTTATATATTCATTAACTTAACTACAAAACTTATTTATATACATTCACTCTCCCTTTTTTAGCACACTTTTAAGCCAACAAATTATCTACTCTCTTCGCTGAGCTTTTAAAAAGTCTACTGTATCGATAGGTAGGTCATGCATTAGATGGTATAGCAGCAGTTTCTTATAATGACCTTTTAGTATACCCTAGTAGAATTTGATTGCATTAAACTATGGGCTGTAAGGCACGTTGATCTCTGGTGTTATTCTTAGTTGTTCATAACTTTTCCTTGTTTCTTTTGTCTTATGATCTGAAAGATTATCAACGAATAGTATAATCTCTTATTCAGGGTACTTCTCTCTCAGCTGCTCTAAGAACTTAATATATTGCTCTGTCTTAATAGAGCGAGGATGAATAACATAAGTTTCTAAACCAGCATCCTCGCTAATTCCTCCAAGAATTGCCATTGTTTATACCTTGACTTTTTATTCATATACTCTATATTACTATGCTTCTTATACCAAGACTTCTAGATGAAAGTGTTGAAGGTAAACACAGCCTCGTCAGCATGAATAAACTTAATATTATTTTATAAGGCTCTCTGCATTTAATTATAAATATAATTTAAGTTATTGTTGTAAAATGGCAGAGTGAAATCAATCACTCTCTTGATACGATTCACACCTTTGTAAGATATACCTTTTCATTTATAAATGTTTGCAACAGACTATGCAGATATCTTCAACTCAGGGAACTGGCGGTGAAACATAGTAGCTCGTTGGTCGAGAGAGAAGTGAGCCCAATACTTCAAAGTTTTATCATTAATAAGATAGTCAATATGCTTTTATAGAAACTTTGACTTCCTCTTAGGCATAGAATTCAGCTATTATTGCTTTAGTTATACTGCTATAAGAGAGTGGGATCGATCAGTTGATGGACTTCGCTTTAAGAGCAGTGCAATAGACTTATAGTTCAGTACTGGTTTGACTTATTCACTGTATATATCACATCCATATCGCAGTTTAAACACTAAATCTATATACTCTTCATCATAAATATACCCAAAAGCTTGCTATTTTGTCTCGCATTTAATTAATAACCCCAACCCCTAACAAATTCCCTACAAATCAAAGCACTTATAAACCTCATTAAGGGGTTTTGGGGTTTTGAATGATCCTATAAACATCGCTTGAGTTGTAAAATTTCTACACTCCTTCTTTTAAAATCATTATTTTATTTCCTCATCGTGTAGCATAATATCATGTCTATTTCTAATGTTAAATTTCTTTGTAAAATTCCATGATTTTATCTTAGTTCTCCTATCAGTTTTATCCATTAATCACCAAACCCTTAATATGTTCTGATTGTCTATAGTTTAATTTGAAAACTTTATAACAATTTAAAAAATCTCTTCGATTTCGTTTCTTTATAAGTTTAGCTCCCATATCATGTTGCTCCATTCCAATTTTCTTTTGTTGCATGCAGTGAGATGTTAAAATTGTGAGGATTATCCATGATTATCCACTCTGGGGGTTAGTAAAATATATACTTGTATTTATATATTCTTCAATATACTTTAATATTGTGTTTTATTGATCTTTCTCTGATTACTCTCGTTTTTACTGGAGGAACGTTTTCAAACACTGTTTCCTAATATTGAAAACTCTATATTTTATCTCTTTCATCCATTACTAGATATTTTTCAAAGTATTTGATTCTAATTTTCACTTTTATTAATTTTTGATATGCTAATCTTAACTGATATATTATTTTGGTAACTGTATCTAAGTTTGAAAAGATTTGGTTTAATTGATTTCCTTTAGTTTGATAGATTTAAAAATAACTGTTTTTTAATCTTAAATTATTATAACTCTTTTGTTCTTTCATTTTTTTTACAGATTGATTTCCTATTTAAAAAATACAGAGGAATGTAAACAGTAAATATGTGTCATTGGAAGCCTTTTATAACAAAAAGATATTTCATTTTAAATAATTCCTTAATATTTTTATCATTTTCATTATGTAACTGCCACCACCATTTAGCATTAACATTACTCATTCCATAATAATTATATTTAAGCGACGTTCTTGCTGTTAAAAATTATTTGTTGTATCCTGTTTTAACCATCTAAATAAAATATGGTTTTTTTCCTTCCAACTCACTCATCATTTGGTCTTGTTTTAGCTTGGAGTTCCTTAATCGCATAGTCTTCATGCAAATGTTTAGTTCTATTTTCTTTTTCAGTAATTTTTTATATATATTTATAGTTCTTGTCTTCAATTTACTCTTCTAGCTCTTTGCAATATTTTTATTCCTACTTTCTAGGCATCTATTTCTCTTATTAATTAGTAAAAATGATGATAAAACCTGTATCTAATGGAATATTAAATTTGTCTAAGTATTATATTTGACTTAGTTAATTGATTATGTTTATGATTAGTTTTATAAACCCTTTTTAATATTCTAAATGAGTCTTTTACTGATGCCTGCTTATTTGAAGTGTATTCCTCAGACTCTTATTCGAATAATGGTAGTTTTCATCATCAGTTGTGTCTTTCCCTCAGTTGTCGCCTTCATTTGTTAAATTTCAAGTTAAAAACACAAATATATTGCTAAATAAAATATAGCAAACATTTTGGATAATAGAAATTTATTCTTTTTTATTAAATAATAAACTATAGAACATCATATTGCTTAGATTTATGTGTAAAAATCATTTTGGCATCTCACTAAGCGTGATGAGTCTGTTTAATTTTTGTCATTAATATTTAAAAACAAAAAAGTAAAATAAACATTAATTATTTGATATTTTTAATAATTATGAAGAAAAAGTCTCGAAACATTATATATATATATTAGCAAGTGAAGACTTTAAAGATAAATTATTCAATTATGGTAACTTAAGTTATCAAAGAAACTAATCAAAATTTTTATCAGTGTAAGCATTTGCCACAAATACAACAATTTTTTATGAATTAATGAACAATTTCATTTATAAGGTATTTGTAGTGGCTTTTTTGTAAAAAAAATATAATTTTTAAATATATTTATTGAGTTCAAAATTTTGGTTTGTTCTTATGATAACCAATTTTGAACCAAATATTATTAAATAATAGCCACATAGGGCGACTTTAATTGACTTAGATTTATTGACAATGACCTTTCAGCTAGATTAATTTTAACAACATATCCAAATATGCATAATAATTATATTTAAAAGTTAATACTTATCCCAAAAATAATAGTAAATAAAAGAGCTCAAAAACTTTAATTAAAATAAGACATTTTAAAAAGGTTTTAATTAAATAAGATGAGAAAAACATATTGAGGAGATTAATGTATTAACATGTGAAAGAGATATTGCTACAACTGGATATAATTTTGAAACTTTAGTTATTTTTATACTTTTCGATATCTCTCTTGAGCAATCACCTTATCAATGATCCCAAATTCACATCATTTTGTAGTAACTATTTCATTTGATAAAAGACTTACAAATTTTATTTTCCAAACAATAGATAAGAAGCTTACTATGGACGACATAAGCATAGATTACACGAAACTAAGCTTAGGAGTAATTTATATTTTAGGGATTTATGTCAAAGTTCTTTTGAATCTCTAAGAGCAAGTTACTAAAAATACACGGTCCATCATCAGAGGAGTAAGTGTGATAATATTCTAATATCTCCGCAAACAACTTAAACAATAATAACAAGGTAGCCAAGTCACAATATATTCCAGATGCTTCACATGAGGAACTGGTAAGCAAACTAATATATCAAGATACTTCCGATTGTATGATTATATTCAACTAGAAGAGTAATTAGCTCCAAAGCCTATAAAATCAGATATAGAGTCTGTGTCGTTGTTGCCTTAAGTATCTAGTTAAAGCAACTTGTGGAACTAATTTCAACACACTAAGTTTAATTAGCAACAGCAGCTATTGTATTTTTTTATCATTATTTTTAATTAAAATGTTGGGAATATTCTGAGTCTAATGATATTTAGTCAATTTGATACCAATACATCAGTTACTATGAAGAATTATTTTAGTCTAAAATTTGGGCAAAACGGAATTTTCTCAAACATAACCCTGCGTGTAATGTGCTGAGAAAGTACTGCATCTTGATTTAAAGCTGCAACTATTACATCACAGTTGCTATATCAACACCATCTAATGACTTCTAAGTCTTTTATTATCATTTTTATTATATTATTTGTTTAATATTGGACGTTATCATATCAACAAGGAATAATCCAATAAATAAAATAACTCCAATATAATCCTAATTACAATTTATTATTGCATAACATAAAAATTAAATAACAATATATTCCTAATTTAAAATATACTTTGCAATAATAAATAAATTTAAGCCTATCTAATTTTAATAAAATAATTTATTATCTTAAATATGCTTAATTAACCCATTCCATCTTTTTTTATACTATCCACGTTTGCATACCTTTTTTAATATTAATTTTATAACGAGATAAAGAATTTCTCGCTTGTTGTTGCTAAAGTTCAAGATGGAGACTGTATTTTGCTTAGTATTACCTAGATTATAAATAATTAATAAATAAAATTAAAAACATTGAGCCAATAAAATATATTACCTTGCATTTTCAGACATAAGGTTACAATTTCTAGATGTTTTTTTACTTATAATTTTTGCTATTAATTTATCTCTCAATTAAAATTAAATTAAATCAGTATCTATTCTGTTTGAGTTCTTTAATTCCTTAGATTTTTGGATTAATTATAGATAAAACATTAAAAAAAATTTATAATGTTTTTATAGGAAGCGATTACTGATAGTGATGGTTATCATTACAACTGTTATTCCGATTTTAATTTCGAATAAATTATTTTTAATTATATAGTTGAGTTTATTGTAGATTTTAATCTGAGCCATTACTATCTAGACTTTAAAATTTAATTCGGTTACTTGTTTAAACTATTAAAGTTTTCTACTTTAAATTGTATATAGCTTTTTATAATAATAATTTTTAATATTTTAAATTGAAGTTCTGCTATATATAAAATGACTATAATTTTATGATAACTTTAGATCAAATCTGATTTCATTTTTAATTGATTTATCGGGGGGCGGGGAAGTTTCCTGCACTCGAGGAACTTTCCTGCACGCTTTAATTTTTTTATGTTAAAATTAATAAATTTGACATAAATTAACAAAATTTATATTTTTTTACCCATTAAATATTAAGGGCATATCGCTCATCATTGAAGTAGTTAAAGAAAATATAGTCTTACATTATAAAGGCATGGTAAGAAAAAGAAAAATTCAATCAGAATTTCAATAAAAATTGGATAAAATATTTGGAATTACTATAACAGAACCTATAAATATTAGATGAAAAATGTCAGAGTTGTTGGAATCTGAAGAGAGATATTGACTATTGATTAAAAAATTAAAATATAATTAAATGTTGAAATTAGTCCTGAAGTTAGTTGATAGTTTTTATAAAGATTAATTTAATTAAAAAATAAAAATTAAAAAAATATAAAAGAGTGCAGGAAACTTCCCTAAAATTTTTTTATTATCATAAACCGGTGCAGGAAACTTCCCCCCCCCCGATTTATCTTATTATATTGAAGATTTTTTTCCAGTATTTTGATTAAGAGATTTTTCTGTTTTATGATTCCGTATTCCAGATAAATTTACTTACTTCTATTGAATTTTCATTTTTATATTATGATTTATATCACGGTCAAGATTAACGGAAGTCTTAAGCTTTTGATATCTTGCCTTTTTAGTGAATACATTTCTTTTAATACATAACTTTTAGGGATTATGTGTATTCTTTATAGATTTGCTTTCTTAAATTTGATTGTAAAATATAATATTAAACCGCATATTTTAATTAAGAAGCAAGATTTGGAGATTAGATCAATTTATTAAGCTTTAATTCTAAAAATACTGATATTAAAAATAAATTTAATTGGCTAAACCAAGCTTACACGTCTGACTTGTTCCTTTTATAGAGACAATATATCCATTTAAACATTTTAACAATTAATGAATCATTATAATATAAATTAAATAAATTTTGTATACTGGCAGTACAAAGACAAGGTGATTATAATATAGCTCACAAGAAGCTCCATTTTTGAATATTTAATGCAAGTCTTATAATAATATATTCATTATTAACACTGGAGTCTTATCATAGTAGAGAGATTAAAATTTTTGTTAAAAATGATTAAAAACGAAAAGATTATTTTAACACTATTGAGAAGAAGCTTCTTTGAAACCAAACCAACTTCTATGTCCTAGAAAAAAACTTGTAAAAGAGCAAGGTCGTTTAACTTAATTCTAAACTCCAATAGATAATTAAAAAATTCTAAGACACACTTGCCACTTCTCCAAACAAATGAGAAATTTAAACTCCTTTAATGCTCCCAGCTCCAAACTCAATAAAAATCTTAACACCACTTCGCTCATCTACATTAATCTAAGATTCATCATGGCAGTAAATAAGTGAGAATCGCCTCCTCATTAATGATATTTAAGGGTTAGAAAAATAGAGGAATAAATTCCTGCTCCTATTCAATTTCCAAAACACCAAAAGATAAACAGCTTAACTTCCAGAAAACACGGCATAATCAATTTCCTTTACCTAGCTAGGCTTACAGAAGTTGCCAAGAATCTTTGATACGATAGACTACTTCAGAGAATGACAAAAAGTCTCAGACTTCGCTAAAGAAGATATTCTAGTACTAAATAAGAGGATTCAAGATCCTGACGAAGTAGTTGGAGAAAGGTGATAACTCACTAACCCAATAATTAGTCCTTGACATAATAAAAATAAAAATAGTTAAAGGATACAAGTCAATATAACAATTTAATACTATAAGAGTTAACTTTCTAATAATAAATACCCTTGACTACTACAAAAACAGAATTATCTTTGAACAATAGGATGATTACTTCACTAGGAAGAATCTATCTTATAACTATAATTTCAATTTAACAGCACACCTTATACATAAATGATATTTTACCAGAAACCCATATTCCTATTTTCCTTCAAGTTAACTTGGACGCCCCAGAAATTTTATTTGAGGATTACCATTTTACCAAAAGATATATATATCGTGAGCAAAATGATATAGATAGATAGATAATAACTTAAGGTAAATATAAATTCTCAAATACACTGTTGAGATATAGAATGCGAAATGTAAATCCTTACAATTATCACTCAATATTATTTATCCTATTGTCCTTCCTCTTCCTCATTTAAGTTTTGTTTCTGGTCTCCCACTTCCATCTTGTCTGTTTGCTCCACTGCTGAAATGTTTGTCGCCTAATTAGATGTTGTGTTCTGGACGAGTCTTGGCTTGATTATTCCACTCCGAATGCTTCCATCGTTGTCTAACTTTTTTGGGAAAATGTAATCATCGACTACTGTTGGGTTTTCATCTATTTCGCTGAAGTTCCCTTCGTTGTCTCCCTTGTAGAGTTCCATATGAGATTAGCGTACGCTATTTAAGACTAGCTCATCCCATGTATCCACTTACGTATTGAAGTAAGTTTACTCTGATCTGTTCTCTTCTTGCCAGAGTGTTTCATTTCTCTTGTTTGTGATCTGCTCCAAATCTCTTTCCTGAATATTAACGCCTGATTTCCCAATCTCCATTTTCATGTGGCCGACCTCCAGGTTGAATAGAAGATAGTATCTCTACATCTTTATCCAGTCTTGTGAAAATATTTGGAATACTGGCTCTCCTCTGAGTTCCAACGCGAGGTGATTCATTATCAGGATTGATATTAGTCCGCAGTCTTCCGGGTCTCTCACTTAATTGGTCTCAGGTTTGTATTGTATCTTTTCTACCTGGTACTCTCTACCCATGATTTCAACCATCATTTGGTTTATTTGATCCAAGTGTTTCTGGATTATCGCGAGGCTCCCTATTTCCCTTCTCGTATCGTAGATCTCTACTTGTCCTGCGTCCTTGTCGATTTTAAGTACCACCCAGTTCCTGCAATTCTTCAAGATGCTCTGACAGCTAATTGGGATTATTACACTCTTAACATCTTATGATTCTCTCCAGAATCTGCTGTTTTCTATTTTCCAGTTCGTTGCCCCAATAAGTTTCTCAATCTAAGCTACTCCCTTGTCGTTCATGACTATAGGTGGTAGTATCATCCTTGATATCTTCTAGTCACAAAACTGAGCTTCTTCTATTTGTCTCAGACACACTTCCATGGTTTCCTCTTGAATGTGTCTTCCGTGCATCATGTCCTCGTGTTGCCACTTCTCGTTGATTTCTCTCCAATGATTCTATTGTTTTTCTGACCACAAGTCTTGTTCTCTCATCCCTTTTCTCCTCGCCTCTTCCCTATCCTGTATTCTTCTGACCAAAGCTTTCTCTATTTTGCTTTTAGTGCTTGGGCAGCATACTATCACTACCATTCTCGTGACAAGTGGCTACCACCCCTTCTTCGCATGTATGATTTTGTCAAAGTCTTGACATTTGACTTCTGATAGGTCTATCAGGTTCTTCAGTTACATCTAATCTGCTTGTACACAGGCTGAGCCGTCTTCGTGTCTGTCATATAAAGTTCTCTAAGGTTGCGTCTTGTTGATTTTCTTGCTTGGATTTGATTGTCCAATCTTCAGTCTGCTTTTGAATCCCAATTGTTTGTTTAGTGGGACTTTCTAGCCTCTGTCTTCCCTTATTCCTATGGCTTCTTAGTCTTTACTCCTATCTCTATGGTCAAATCTGATTTCCTTCACTTTCTACCAAAACTATGCCTTCTTTTAACCGTTGTTATCTCTGTACCCTCTCCCTCGGCTGAACTGTTGTTGATTGTCTCTCTGATGGTGTAATCTCTATTTTTATTCCTCCATCTTGATATTAGATTTGTTAAATCTTTTGATTATAGGATTCGAAAAATGATATATTAAGAACAATAATTTTTAAAATTACTTTGTGAAATCATCAAAGACATACCCAAGTTAACACAAATGTGACTGTTAATTGCATCGTACATAATTTCCTCAGCTTCCTTAATTAACTAACAATCCCATTCAGCATTAAATAATAATAATTAATAGTCAAATTCAATATAAGTTTCAAGTAACTTTCCTTTTATATTTATATTATATCATTTATCTCCCTAGTATTAACTAAAGAATTTTCAGCTTTAAATAATAATAAATATAAAACTAAAGGATTTTCATTAATTATTCAGGTTTTTTTAGTATTTTATTATTTCTTATTCTCCACAGTTGGAGTTGAGTGGAGATATGATAAGGAAAACCTTATCATAATAATCCCTAATATGATAAGATTAAAGCAAGTATACCTGAGAAACAGGAAAAGAAGAAGAAGAAACATATTATGTCTAATATGAACAGAAAAAGTTGAATTCATAATGCATTTGCTCTCTTACCAGTCTATAATCGGGGTCCCTTAGATCCTATATGGTTAATTTTTATTACTATACTTATATTTATGTTATCAACTCCAATTTTTGCTTGTTTAAAAAATGTGTGTTCTTTACAGATTAATGGGGTTTATATTTTATTTCTAACACACACAATTTTGTCAAAATAATTTGAATTAATGTGAATTATTTGCTAGTCTATTATTATTATTATTGGTGTTTTATAATTTTAATTCATGCTTGAAGTGATTTTCCGAATCTTCATTATTTAAAATAAATATATTTTCTTAGAAGAAAGATTAAATTTATTAAGTAATTTATATGAGCTATTATATTAAGAAGTAAATAAATTTTAAAATATTAATAGTAGCTGTCTATGAGATTTCTTTATTGCGTAGGAGACTCTTAGAAACTACTTAAATCTGCTATTTAATTTAGACAACAAAAGGTTTATGGATTTCAATTGATTAATTTATAAAAATCATTCATATTAAATTTTTTATGTTAGAATAAAAAAATTATAAGAAATTGTACTATACATTTACATTCCTAATAAATTAATATAAATGGTAAATACTTTTTTAAGTGATACTGATAATTAAAGGAACTACCTACTTTCTAAGAATGTTGTATTTCTTAATAATTGAAATGCAATGCAGCACCATCCTAATTTAAACGGATTAATTTTTACTTACTCTATAATTGTATATATACTTGTCTAGCACTATTTAAAAAAATAAATTATTATCAAATTTTCTTGATTCTTAAAGGATTATGACTTTATTGTATGGTTCAAGCTTTTTAAAAATGAAATGAAAATTAATTTATTACTATACTTTATATCTTATACTTCTATAAAACATTTACAAATAAAGATCTGCATTTACTCAATAGCCAAAATATCTCTGATAATTTAAAAATTATTATTTTACTAAAGTAATTTTTTTTACTTATAATGAAAACTATATTATTATTTTATATTAGTGCTGCATTTTAATTTAGATCAAATTTCAAATTTTAAATTTTATTAAATGATTGGTTTTTTTATTATTTAATTTCTTTTTAATAAAATTATTAAAAAATCTTAATCAGCGTAAACAATAAATTAAATTAAGATGCGTAACTAAATGTTTCAAATATTTTGAGGATAAATTAAGTTTTTGTTTGAATTATTGTTAATATTTAATATGTAATTAAAAGTTTTATCAAAAGGATAATATTTATACCAGTTTATATATAAAATCAGCATATAATTAAAATATAGATTTGACTGGCCATGGGAGAAATTGCACTACATGACGTAATTGATTTGTAACAAAGATAAAAATTAATAATATTATAATGTAAACAAATGAAGAATTTATATTTGATAGCTGGAATCCTTTTTAATCACTGAAGAAATGCTATAACTCTGGTGAAAATGCTACTTAACAGCACCTAAATGGTATTTCTTCTTGCATGTAGAGCTCTGGATCACTTAAAAACATAGGAAATCATGATAGGAAAGATTTTGCATCCGTTTAAATAATATTTGTTGGCATTGCTTTAGAATATCTAATTAAATTAATATGATCAAGAAAAATCTTTGTTTAATGTCAAAAACCTGAAAGAGTCATTGCTAAATAGAACCTATAAATAACCATCTCTTAAATGCCGTGGTATGGATAAATGTAAACATGCTCTTGGTAGATGTTGCAAACACGTAATAAATTTGTTTAAATATATTGCTATAAATTTCTATAATTTTTTGTTCGAACATTCGTTTCTATATATCGAATAGGGGGTGAAGCAACTAATGTTGAGCTATTAAATGATAGTTATAATTGGATTTCATGGTTTGAATATACAGAAATTTTCTTATTTTACTTGAGCTATGCGAAAGTTACACCACGTATTAAAATAGTTTGGTGACAATGCATGAAATTTTCATTTTAAAATTTTATGTTTCAACAGTCTTGAATCGAAGTCAAATCCGTTGTAGAGCAATTGTTTAATAGTACCTGAAGAATAACTCTTCTTACAAACCGTGCTTTGAATAATACCAATACTTGAAGTATATTTTATATTCAAACAATCTTAGTTCAGTGTCATATCATAATAAAGCAATTAATTATCATAAGTTAGCATGATCTTTGATGTTTTTTGCAGCATGTGTAGTAAATTTTTATAAGTTGATTTAGATTTTATATATTTTTTTAAACTAAAAATGAAATTTATATTTGATCGCTGATTCTTTATTGTTCACTCTTTTTATTATAAAACCTTAAAAGAGCTTTTGATCGAAGGCATTTGAAATTTTTAAGTCATTTGCAAATTTTTTTCAACTGTGATACATATTAAAACCTTGACGTTAATGTATATATATTATTATTAAAATTATAAAGTCAAATATTTTTTATTTTTTTTATTTCTATCTTTTATAAGTTCTTAATTATCTTTAGTTTCTTTTATCATTCTTTTATTTTTTTTGGAAGTCATTTTCTTATTTTCCAAATTATACTTTAATAGCTTGCCAATTTAAATATTACAGGTTAATTAAAATTTAATTTATATATTTTTTATTTTTTAGTATTTTAATAATTAAATTTGATATTTATATATTTTTTAATAAACTAAACTTTTTGCATCTAATTTATTTAATTTTTAAATTCTCTTTTTTTATGATACTGCAAAATAACTTTTATTTGTAGACCTTAGTATCTTTGCTCTTGATTGGTAGATATTTTTATGTTAATGTCTGTTGCATTATTTATACACATATTATTAAATAAATAAATAAATAAATAAATAAATAAATAAATAAATAAATAAATAAATAAATAAATAAATAAATAAATAAATAAATAAATAAATAAATAATAAATCAAATAAATAAATAAAATATAATAAATAAATAAATAAATAATATAAATAAATAATAAATAAATAAATAAATAAATATAAATAAATAAATAAATAAATATATAAATAAATAAATAAATAAATAATAATAAATAAATAATAATTAACTCGCATCGAGGGTTCAAGACCCCCTGAGCATATCACTTTTGAAAGGACAGAGTCCTTTTGAAGGTGTGGCTTAGCCAACTTCTACCTGGTACAGCATGTCCCTAGCAGGGCAAAGTGCTGATTCGTTTTCACGAAGGTTTTTTCTTAACATGACGGTCGTAATCTACGACCGAAGGATCTGAGTCCTCAAGAGCTAAGTCGTCATCCATCATTTCTATGTCAGCGTAAATCGAGTATTGATTAGGTTGCTGATCTGTAATCAAATTCTGGTCAGATTTTAAAATATACCGGGCTGGATCTTTATTTGACGTCATGACTTAAGCTAGGTCAAGGTTAATGGGTACCTAGTTAATAGGAGTATAAGGCTTATACTCGAAGTTGACTCCGATTCCAGGCTTAGAACGGAAAGGAAGCAGTACCGTCTAATGGGGTCGAGGTTTAGTATCATTTTCTTCTTCTGCGTCTTATTCTCCTAGGACGACTGGGTCGTGCTGGTTTTATTTCTGCTTTTGTGTTTTCCATCTTTTGACTTGGGATTGGTACTTAACCAAGTTTTTCTCAACTAGAGGAAAGAAGAACTCGATGGAAACACGGAGGGCCTCCATTTAAGAATTCAAATAATATTAAACTAGCAGGCCAGCGAGACCACTAGTGGCTTGCTACTTGAAACGGAGCTTGTTTGCAAGTAAGGTAATCCACTACCACGCAACTCTACGGATGGACTTTGGTTGAGTGTTGAATTTCGTCATCTCGTATATTAAGTTGGGTTCTAATTTAATAATACACATATTATTTATCCTTGTTTAAATTATTTAATATTTATTTAATTTTATTATTGATTCTTAATTGCTCCAGTTAATTTATGTTGTATTAGTTGTATTTTCAATCATTGATTTCAGTGAAATATTAACTCAATAAGCTATAAACATATTTTATTTCCCATAAACAATTAAGTGAAAAACACTTATGAAGTACAAAGTAAATTCAATTATTAATTCTGTTATTGATGTTTAAAAAGTTAAAAAGCTTGATCTGATTTTAATTCTGATATTCTTAACAAAACTCAAAATCTTCAAGTATCTGGTAAGGTAAATTAGTAAAATATTCTACATATTGCAGTAGAACTCTTTCAAAGGGATTCTATTATGCAAATTAAACAAAACATTAAATATCTGCATATAAATCTAGAATGATTTTATTTACCTTTAATGAGCTAAAACCGTTTTTTAATAAACATTAAATATCACAAAATAAAATTTCCATAACAACTTATCAAATATGTCTTGACGAATTTTTAAATAAGGATATTGTTAGCTTCATTATTTTGGACAATATTTTAAGATAATGCTAGTCTCTAGTGCTAAAATAATACACTTAATACCAAAATAAGTAAACTAATATTTTTAAAGTTTCATAACTATAGCGCCTGATAATGTGATAAAAAAATTATCATTATTATTTTTTATAGCTTCAACAACTTTTTAACACACGAAAAGGAAAAAAGGGTAACTTCAAAACATTCTTTGCGTTGTCTTAGCATCTCAAGTAAGCAGCTTTTATAGGTGAGTTACAGTTTGAATGGTCGCCGCTCTATTAATTTAAGAAAGGTGGAAGTATCATTGGTTGTTACTCAAATATTTCTATAAAATTGGAAAAGAATAGTAATAATTAGCATGTATCAAGGTCTTAACTTACTTACTAATAAAACATGATTAGGATATAAACCTATTATGCACTTTTTTCGGTGGTTTCCATTTCTTTAGTTTTTTATCTCTGGTTTTTCTTGTTTATAAATCTCCTACTTCTGTTTCAGTTGTTCTTTTATCTGTCTCGGAAATGATAATCCGGTTATTAATCATTCTTTTTTTAGTTAGTTTATTAAGGAGAACTCGTATATTTTAAATTAAAAATGAATAACATAAAATAAGATTTAAACGTCACGATTTTAAGTTGAGCGATGTCTTGGGTGACTTGTTTTTTATGTAGCCTACATGTTTAGCAAGAGTCTTGAATTTGAGGATTCTTTGATGGAGATTATTTAATTGTCAATAGCTAATTCTTCTATGGTCAAGAGACTCATTTAGTTGTTTATTAATATATTAACATAATATAAAATATCTGCTTCACTCCCTTAGTTCCCTTGATCGTTCAAATTTTTGTTCTTGGTTTTTTCATTTGAGAATGTGAGGCACTTTTTTAAAGCAGAGCTTGATAATTTTTCGTGTTGAAATTTATGTTCTGGCTAGTAGCCACAGCTATCTCTTAGACTATCTTGTAAAGGTTAGGGTATGATTCCATTTAGAATAAAACTAATTCTCTACTTTCTAATATTTATTCTCATATTCTTGATAATCTGCATATAACTATGCCTCCGTTGCTCCAAGTTAACTTCCCTAGTGTTCACGTTTATGTATGAAATCTTAGTTTTACTATTTGATATTATTTTTAATTATTTAAGGTTTAGTTTCCTTAATTAATTCATTAAGTATTATTTTTTTTGTCGACTTTTTTTTGTTAATGGTTGGTAAGTCTAGGTATATACAGACCTTTGACAACTATGGTATCACTGTCAGTCATCACAATCTAAGACTTCATCTACCTCTTAATAGAGACCTGACAGACCTGAAAATTGTTCAAATCCAGTAAGATATCTTCACCTTCACTCGAGTAATCTTACTTTACATAAATCCTAAATCGTCTATTTTAGCTGCTGCTATTAAACCTGAGTCTGTTCTCTGTGTTATTTCTATCAGGTAAGTAAGTGATAGTTATAATCGCGTTGGTAGATGTGGAGGGGCTTCGTTTGATTTTTCCTCGACAATTCTAAATTTAATAACTTTGATAGTTGTTCCTTGGTTATAGCAAGATAGGTGGGTCTTATTATATGTGGAGCATTATGTTTATCTATTCAAAATAACAAAATTTGATTTATAATTAGAATTTATTGCATTTTATTTCATTTAAAATATTCTATATATTTTACAAGGCATAAAAAATTATAGATTTCTTCAGCATTAAGTGATAATTTTTTTTAAATAATTAAGTCTAAAGCAACTATTTTATCGCTTAACCCTTTAGTTTTAAATCAATCGCATATGTTGTGAGCACTTCCTTTTAGTTTTAAGCTTTATTCTTTTAATTAATCATTTTATAGTATTTAGGAAAATAAAATTATCAAAATGAGGCCATTCGGCTTGATTAATTATAAATCTAGTTTTCTGATAAGCCTTATATGTTTATTTATTCTTTATCTTTAACATACTTTTTCCTGTTTACATTTAATATGGTTATTCGACTACTTCAAGAATATAAGGTATATCAGGGAAAACCACCTTTTTCTTTTTATAAGAATATTAAATTTGATTTTTATAACGTGGATTTAATATTCGATTATTAAAAAATTTTAAAGGTATAATATTTTTAATTTATATTTAAAATTATAAAACATTTAGTAATTAAATGAAATAAAAAGATATTAGTTATATAAATCTAATTATTAAACTCCAAACTAATTCATTTATAATAATTATTAATTGATTTAATATCGATGATGCTCACAATTTATTAAATTGTTTAATTTGTTATCTAATGATGAGATCTATAATTTATTGCATTTTGTCTGATGTTACTAATCTATTTTACTCCATCATTATAACTTCCTTAACTTTAGATAAAGATGCCTAAAATCAAAGTATCGGTTAGAAGACTAGTAAGTATAAGTTCTTCACTTTACATTTAAATAAGTGAAGCTTTATTCAAGTTATTATAACTATATTGTATGCATGATTTTAATTATAATGTAAACCAACTTTAAAATTGACATTAAAAGTATATTTACAAAAAGATTTGATTGGCAAACCTGACTGGCAATCTTAAAATATGACCTTATTCTTGTGCATTCGCAAGCAATTATATTTCTCTTACCATAATCTATCAGAGTATTTTTAAAAATTTACTATTTTATGATAAATCAAAGGCAATTAAAGTATTAACTTATTATAGCTATTCCTCGGTTATAAATTAAATAGGTTCATTTAAGGCTTCTTACAGGCATCATTGAATATAACCAAAATCATTTAGAACCGAATTCGAGAAAAATCTAATTTAAACAAAGCTAAAATAGTTTTTATAAATGATTTATTTTAAAATTAAATAAACTATCGGAAATAAAATTAATTTCTCATAATGAATGAGCAATGTATGAAGAATTGTAAATCAATTCATATTTATTTTAGGAAAATTAAGTATTTTTCTTGTTATTAGAGCGTAAAGAAGTACTATTACAGATAAACGGTGGGAAAAAATAAAATTTAAAGTTTTACTTTTTTTATAATTTAATATTTATTTATTGGCAATTTAATTATTTACTCATTACAGCTGATTATTTTGTATAAATTTTAATTTAAAGTTACTCATAATTACTAAATTAATATTGATTTTAGGAAATATGAGAATTAAATCAAAAATTTGAAAAAAATAATCAGCAAAATTTCACTAATCAGATATGCTTAAAGATCAAAATTTATTCTTTAAATTAACTATTATGTTGTAGGTGACTTTACTATTAATAAGACCGGTTGATTTTAGTGAGATCTATGAAAAATAAATTTGACACATTTGGAAAACGATATCATCATTTTTTAAGTATATTATAGAGAGACTTAGATAATGTGATACAATTGGCAAGAGATTTATTGAGAATTCAACTTAAGAGTTTGCATGATGATACAACGAATCAAACTGCATTAGAGATGTTAAGAAGATCGACTAAGAAGCATTTACATAAGATATCATTTGGTAAATATTAGCATTTAGAGGCAAACATATTTAAGATAGAAATTGAAAAATTCTTCATGAAGCGACTTTAAGGAAGAGAGATCAACAATCAAGGAATTGTTAGTGGAGAGTAATAGCAAGGCAGATTACCTGCCATTATATATCTAAATTAAAAATAAAGATAATTTAACAATATATTTTACATATTTATAAAAAGCATTTAATAACAAATATTTTACTTTTCTCTAATTGACTTATTCCAAATGAGGCAAATATGCCAAAAGTTTTAATTTTTTTAGTTTATTTATTTTATTATATTTTATTTGATCGTTTAATTATAATTCTTAATTAATTTAATGTCGTAGCCGACTTCTTTAAAATAAACTCTATCAAATGTGCTAAATCTCTCTATTAATATACTGGAGAAATGATGATGATAACTTGGATGCCTATTATTTAATTCTCTTCTTTGTCTAATAATTTGACAGTGCCTTATCGTAGACCTGATTCAAAGCATATGAGTGAAGAAAAGTCACTAAGAATTCGATATAGTGAGTTTCTTGATGCTATGTTTAGGCACAATGGCGAGATGAGACAAGACAAATCTCATTTGTTCTTATTAGCATGCGCAAACTTATCATCTCATTTAATATTTTCTCTCAATTTTATTTAATTATTGTTGGATTAAATTCGATTGAGGAAAATAATTAAATTATTATAATCATGGAAGTTATTAATATAAATAATAAATTGAATTCAACTCTTAATTGATTTTAAAGTAGTTCATGCCAATTTTAATTAAATTTCGCTTTGCTAATATCCCTTAATTAACCTGAGAAGTGAGATATTTTGATTTTGAGCAAACTCATAATAACAGTAAAAGATGTTTTTCACGCAAGGGTGATACAGATAAATCCATAATAGCAATAATATCTAAAGTCTCGATTCTAATCTGCTATCTACAGGTTTTAGAGTTTGTAGTCATTTTCGAAAATATATATAACAAAAGGTAAATAATTAATTTAATAGTAATTTATTTTAAAAAATTTATAATGCATTCGTAAAATCTTTATAATTAAAAGCTATTTAATATATAATTGTAATTATGTAATTTGAAAAACAAAGAATGTTATTTAACTCAAAAAATATAAACCTGTGTTCTAAATATTCGATTCAAAATAAAACTTAAATTTAATAAGTATTTTATTTGCTAATCATACTTCAAACTTTCCATAAACTGTCTATATTTCATTAAATATTTACTAATAATATTAAGTCTACTGAACTTGCTCATAAGATGACTACGCGATAACAAAAGATTAGTCGTCCTCTGAGTACTGCAGATTGATAAGAATGATAACTATCAAAACTACTCTTTAATAATACTTTCCAAAGGATTAAGAAAATTGTACAGTAAGTATTTTCTAAATAAAAATAGAAAGAACATAGACCATGAAAAAGTGGAATCATAAGAGAATGGTGAAATAAATTTAATATTATTATATAAGATTGTTTCAAAAAATTGCTAATTAAATCATTAAGTCTAAATATTTATGCAAATTCACATCAGTTTAGAATATTATTACATTAATTTAGACATTTATATGTTTTAATCTTCATGATCATTTTTTCTTGACAATCTGTTCTGATAGTATTTGCAATCTCTGAACAGGATTATAACTTAAAAATTTATGCTTTCAAATATAAATATATTAGAAAAGCCCTTATATTTAATCTACCTAATCTTCTTGATAATTATGAATTTACGCTATTTTAACTCTACTGTTTTCAATGATAATTCCAAAAGAATCATTAATAATTGATTTTTTCATTAAGTGACTCTGACTAAATCTCTGTCAAAGCGTGAATTTATGAAGGTAAAGAATTAATTGATCGCTATTAATTGCTCGAGATTGCTTTGATCATGATAAAAGGAATTTTAAGAGAAATGTATAATTAAATTATCAATACAGCAGCAATAGAATAGTCAAAAAAGAATGAAAGCGAAATAGAAATAATATAGATTAAATTAAAATAAAATAAAAATACATGTATAACCACTATTTATACATAAGAATAGTATAAATTAGTAAATTAATATAACTAATTTAAATGAGTTAATAAGAAATATAGTATTTTTGCTTCTAAACTAAATATAAAGTGCCTCTTTATGTTACTTAGAAAGCAACTCCATGAAAATCAGCGAATTTTTAATTATCTAAGCACTAATCCTTGCCAATTGATTAAAAATTTGATTGTTTTCTAAAATCATTGTAAAATCTAAATCTTAACATTTTTACTTCCCTTTTTTCCAACATTTCCCTCACATCTACGCTTGCTGCTATAATCCAATAATTTTGTTTCAGCGATAGCACTATTTTTATTTTCAAACTTTTACCTAGAATATTCGTTTTGAGTACCATTAATATTTAGTGATTCCTGTATATATATTTTTCTTCGCTTATTCAGTTATATATAGTAGAGGGATTTCGAATTTCAACTGATTTTATGATTTCTACATTATTTAAAATAGCTATTTCTCATGATCTAAAATTTGTAAAAGTTATTAAAACTATTCAACCACCCATCATGTTTAGACTTTAAGCAAATATTTATGATAATATAGTGAAATATATATATGCATAATATGAAATTTCTATTAACTAGCTTTAAATAGAAAAATAGAAGTGACAAAGTGAAAATTTTCTAAGAAATTTGCAAAAATACAATCCAAATTTTAAATATCCTATTTTTTAGTATTAAAGTTAATTCAAAATAACCATTAAAATAAATATTATGCTAGATCAATTCTGTGCCTATTTTCTAAATGGCTTATAAGACTTCCCATCCGGAAGCTGGTAAGTTCATATCTGTGATATTAGTTTTTTTAAGAATCTATTAATGATTTGCAGGTGTTAGAACTATTACCCAAACAAGATAACTTGCCTAGAATTTTATTAATTTACATGCCAAAGTAAATTTGAAGATGCTGGTAATCTTAAGGATATAAAATATAATTTTAAAATAAACAAAATAGACTAAAATCAATCTTATTAGGGATTTATGCACTAAAACAACTTTAATTTATAACAGCAGGAGCAAGAAGATTTTAAAGGCTTTTAGTAGACTAAGGATTTAAAGTATTACATGAGATAGTATTTAAATAACAATAAATCTATGTATGTGAAGCATTACCACGAAAATAAATTGTAATTACAGAGCCTACTGAACAATAAAAATCTATGAAGAAGCGATTTAACTTCAAGCCCAAGCTTAGTTTGCTATTATAACATGATAAAGTACCCCTTAACTAATTCTTTCTTAACTACGCGTGTTTATCGATCACAAAATTAATTTTAAAGTACTTTGATAATTTCAAATATCTTAAACATTATGTAAGGACGTGGATTTTTCAACACTGAGTTACTTTAATTATTCTTGAACAATTTTGAGAAAGTTAATAATTAACAAAATACAATAAGACCTGTTCTCCCTGTTAATAATTACATTCTCAGCAAAAATATTTCAAATCAAGATTTTAAGCCTCTAATCTATTTAGCCTCTTTGGCCTATTATAAAGGGAAAAAAGCTTTCATTTCTTTGTCTTTCTTAGCTTTTTATCATTCTTTTATTTCCATTTACAGGTATTTAGCTCACTGAACTACCAATAATATAGAATTTGTAATAATATTACAATAAATGCTTTTAATCAATATTCTCTAAATTGTATATTTTTATTTCTGAAAAGTCACAAATACAAAATCAGCTAATTTTATTTTATTATCTTTGGGTTTATCCTTGTCAGAACTAAATATTTAAGATTAAATTAACGCAGTATATAATTTAATGAATATTCTTTTATATTTGCTTGTATTCCATTACTCTATATTAACAATTTTTATATTAATTTGAGATTAATGCAGTTTATCTTGTGCAATAATAAGTTAGTAGTAAGATGAATATTCACTGATAATACCGAGATATTAATAATAGATATTTATCCTTATTCATTTTAACTGGCTGGTAGTAAACACAATTATAATACAAATTTTATAACTCACAGCATAGTATCATATATACATAAATAATAGGAATTTAATCTTATTTTTTGTATATGTAATAGCATTTCATTTTTAAGACTCTTATATATTTATACCTTCAATTATTATAAAAAAGTTTTATTTATTGCTAATATATACAGTGAACGACAAGCAGCACAAACAAGAGTGGTACGAACTCTGATCCTCAGGACTATCAAGGACAAGGGCAACTACATATGACTTTAAGTCATTCAGTCGGAAACCTCATTCTGCTTCTAGAGCAACTACAACTATTGATTCTATCACTGGAAACTTAGTAATCAGGTGGACTCCACCAACTAAAGAAAGAAAGGGTAGGTTAATATTTCTAAAAAACCTAATGCCATTTTTTAATAATTTATGGCCCCTATTTAATATGTATATATTAGCAATAAATAAAACTAATTATTATATAATAGAGATCTCTAATTAAATTTTGATCTCTTTTTTTAATTTCCCTTGCCTTAAGCGATTCACCACCAATTATTATAAAAATAATTTCAAGAAATCTGAATTGTGATATGCCCTAACCAGCTGATCTTATTCTGGGTAAGTTTAGCTAGAGCAACTTCGAAAACTTTGATGCTAAGGAGAAACTTTACAGTGAATGATTGACTAAGCTCTTAGTCAAAAACTGAATTATATAAAGAAAATTGAATAATATTAAAATCGAATATCAAATTTATCAATTACATTACAGACTAGTGTCTATCTATCAATGATAATAGCTAGACTCTACCTGTACCAATCCATTAAATATGCCTTGAGTTTGAAACTGATCCTAACTCTTTCCTGAAAACACATTCTCCTTTATGTCTGCTTGTATAAACTTGAAAATATTTCAATTGCTTGTCCTATATCAGCATCCACAGCCAAATATTATTTCTACTACATCTTTTTGAATCTTATCCACTTTGGCATTATTTCCCAAGTTGGTAAGTTAACTCACCATATTATCATACACTCTTATAGCTATTGCTATTTTTTTAGCAGATAGATGTCTCGATTTCTGTAGTATTTATATCAAAGTTTTTATTTCAAAATTTGGGAGAAACATGTTATATTGCTTTCTAAAAAATGGTTATCAATTATAAAAATTCAAGATATGAAGATTTATATATTAAATATGATGTAATGAACTTTTATAAATCTAAGAACCTTGCACTAAGGCAAGTAAGTTCATCAGGTGAAGAAGTCTACTATTTCAATTTATTTATCTAATTTTTATATTAAATTTAGAAACTATGCAAGCACGACAGACAGTAATAAATGTTGAAAACTTCGACATAATGTTTTTATAATTTCATTAAAAATGACATTGATTTTTTGAGAAATATTTTAATCTGCCATTAAGTCTATTAAAAGTTGTTATAATTAGGTCGTACTTTATCATGGATTTTATTATTAATATTATACAAATTATCATTTTAAAAGTATAAATAATCTCTATGTACCTTTTAAACTTCATTTTTATATAAATTTAAAAAAGACTATGAATAGAAATTCAAATAATTATATTTTCTTATTTTGCTATTTAAATTCTATTTATGTGGAATTTATTTATTTTGCCAGGAGGTGATTATATAGGTTTTGATTCTTAGTTATTTCTTAAGTGATTCAAAATTGCCTTACAATTTAATATGAGAAAATGAATTTTCATTGTGTTTCTTGGGTACTATTTTAGTTATTTCCATTCCTTTTCTTGTATTAAAGTTCTCATTATGACGGATCCTCATGGTTTTGACTTTATCATGATATTATTATATATTTAGTTTTATAAATGTTGACCTAAGAGGCCTTTTTTATATATAGATAGTAGACGACACTTTCAATTAAACCTAAAAGTTTTTAAATCTTACATAGACTTAGAATAATTAATTCAGGTTCTTGTAATCAAGCGACTAGTTCAATATCAATCTTAAATATTTAACAACGAAGATAATTTTAAAAATTAAGATCCATGATTTCAATGTCTACTTTTCTTTCTAAATGTTTAATTGTTATTATTTACATCTAGTTCATGATTAATATCACTTTCATCATTCAATAATTAGTATATTAATAAATTATTCTTAAAATGTTACAGCATTTTGAATATACAATTATGTCTAAGAAATGACTATTGAAATATATATTTATCAAATAAAGAGTATTAGTTGCTTTATCAGTTTACATAAATACGCACTATAATTTAAAAATCAATTATTTATTCTTTTATTTATATTGATTTTATAAATCAAAATATGATATGAAGTATTATTTGCAAAATATTCTTAATTTTCATGTAAATAGTTTATGTTTTATATAATTTATTTTCATTCTAATAATTAATAAAATCACAATCACTGAAAATAGCTTATTCTTAATGATTATGATCTCTTTTAAAGCAACAAGTTTTATTTACATAAAATTATTTATTACTACTATAAATTGCTCTTATAGTATCAAATTATCAATATCATCACTATCATGACTTTTTTAAATTACTCAATTTACAAAATCTCGATTAATATCAATCTTCCTGATATTGATAATTTTACTAAAAGAAGACCTTTATTTTAATTTTATAGGAATTGTTAATTTAAAGGTTTTTGGTTAGTTATTTCCATAATATTTTTATTAATTTCCAGGAAACTTTTTGAGAAGCTCTCCTACTCAAGTGGATATTATTTAAATTAATGAATATAAAAAATTTTGAAGTGTCGTCATGTACCTCCTTTTCCAGAGTACTAATTTATTATAATTACTTGGCGAACTACTTTATGATTTATTAAATAAATATTAATTTTGTATAACTTAGGACTAAGTTCGTTTGTAATTAATATATACTTAAGTTAAGTATTTGGATTATACTCATTAAACTGTGAGAAGATATTAAATCCATTTCTGTGAGGGTTTTATCATTTGAGGAAGTCTCAAGCCTTTATTAAATTTTTACTTTATGTCTTGCTATTTATATTAAAGTTAACCTCTAAATGAGTCCCTCAAAAATAAAGTAATCTTTATTCGTACTCTTCCATTGAATTATACTTATATAAATAATCATGAGTATTATCAAAAAAGATGATTACATACATTTTTTATTATAAATATAACACGTCATAATGGAATTTTCTAGAACAGATAAATCCATTTTATAGCATTGAAATAGATAAAATATAGTGATTTATTTATAAAATGCATTAAATATAGTAATAATTAAAATAAGTTTATATTTTGAAAAGCTATTTCATCATGAATGAAATTGTTATTTTTATTTAAATTATCATTGAATTGGATTCTTTAGAATTTTAAAATAAATAGAAGAAGTATGAAATGCCTAATTTTATAGTATAAATTGGAAAGTAAAATATTAATCGTGAATTTTATATTGGGATTCCAACCAAAATGGGCGGCATTTCCAATATATTATTTTGCATCTCCTTTAATAATGTACTTATTTATACATTCAGCAATAATAATCTAAGTTTTTTAATGCATTAAGAAATTTGAGGGTTAAGATACTGTTTGTTATTTAAAAGGTAAAATAATCCTTTTAATTTTCTTACTAACTTCCTTATATTATCATACCTTAATAGGAATTTTACCAAGTAACCTATGATAATTCTTTCTTAATGCTTTTATTGAAATGTTAAGAGCTTAAGAACAAGGACATAAATGAATTTTGAAACATTAAGATTATAGTATTACTTTACTTTATTGTTGGTAGTGGACAGAGATATTCTTTCTTTAGAAATATTGCCATACTTACTTCATATACAGTACAGAGAGATCTTTTATGGTTGTTTATGAAGTATTTGTGTTTACAGGTTTATAAATCATTGAAAATGAATTAAAGTTTGTATTGCTAGAGGAAATTACAAATAATTTTCCCTATTTTATTTTCTTTATCGATTTTTAAATGGAGTCATTATGCCAATGTAGTTTTACATATTTGATTAATGATATATGATTTAATAAAGTCAAGGATATTATGATTTTTTTACTAGAAAGTCTTAGAAGATAATCCAAAAACATTATTGCCGTTTTTTGGCTTCGCGGCTGGCTGTTCTTCAACATCAAGAGAACTTCTTATTCAATGGTATTTAGCAATATTTTTTGTGATGAGTATAAAGAAAATAACTCAGACATCTTCCTTGGAATTTTTTGACTTAGCTTACTGCCAATAGAATCAATTAGCTGATACAAGCATAAGGACATCTTATTCAATTGTCAAGAAAGACCTAAAAATAAAAATAGAATATTTTTGTAAGAGACCAACCTATTAAATACGAAGGAGATAACAATTATAAGAGAAAAACAGCAACTTATAACCATAATATTAATAATGAAAGAACTGAAAGTTAAATCAACTTACATTACATAATTAACAAATTAATTATTGATAATTTATATAAATAATAAAAACAAAAACTATAGTAGCAATTAATATACTTTGCTTAGAAACTCATAAGAAATTTTTTAGACTAAGATTAAAGAAAAGCCCGACTTCTTAAAAAGCGGGATATTCCTTCTTTGCTAAATAAAACAGTTATTAAAATGGTTTTTTACAGCAAATTTCTTCAAATGAGCAGTAAAATTTAGGCAAACTCTATCATTATTTTTCAAAGATAATTATTTTCTACTTAATAATTAAGTCACAATATAAATTCAACTATTTGGCAAGAAACATTTTGGACTTAAATAGTAAAACAGTTATGAACATGAGAATCATCAGGGGAAATAGCAAGCTAAATATGAGAAAAGTATAGGGAACAGAAACTAAGTTTAATTCAAAAAAAAGAACAGCAGAAAACATTACATTCATGTTTTATGATAATAATAAATAATATCACTAATTTTATATAATTTATAGATTAATATAAACAACAGATTATGTTCTTAAAAAATTCCTATATTTATTTTTTAATTAATTACATTTATTTAGTTGAAAATGCGGAGAAATAAAAAATAAATACGAATCCAAGTTTTCTCAATATTAAGATAATCGGCATTCAGATTCTCAGTTATAATTTACTATTATTTATTTCAAATATAAATTTAATTATTATTTAGGCTAATCAAGAATAATATATAGATTGATAGACTTTTAAGGCAAAAGTTAAAATTCTAGTTGTACTTAAATAATCCATCGACCCCACATTAACGGATCTTGCTTCACATACTATTCACCATGCTTACCCATTAAATGGCCATTATTATTTTCATCAATTTTCTCTTGACGATATCAGTGGAGCTCAACCTGTAAGCGATTCCCCCACAACGTCTTCCCACATTCTTGATTTCATAATCTTTGAGGCCAGGCTGAGATGGCTACTAGAAAATATGACAGTTAAAACTTGATCATGGAGAAATATGCACTACTAAATTATGGAAATCTTCGGAGACAATGCCACCGACACATTACAAGCAGATGATTTACTAAATTAATTGTAGATTTGCTATCCTTAGTCCTCAAGCTAGACTTTCCTAATGATTCCACCTTAAAGAGAGTGATGAACAATGACGAAACGATGGACGCTATATTTTGACTAATAATGGGAAGATCTAAACTTAATGATGCTCGCAATGTGCGAGGTTGGGCTTTATGTAGTACCAAATGACAAAGTGCCAAAAGCAATTGATGGTAACCTAATGGAGGCAACTCTAAGACTATAAGTTATAGATAAAACTGAGATATCACCCTTAGTAGAGCCTGGTGAAGGATGTGCGGATCCTAAGGTAAAATGTTGACTGAATAAGTAAACCATGATTTCTAAAAGAGTAATTCATAAAAACTATATTAATTCTTCTAGAATATATGAAAATCCGCTTAGGCACCTTTGCTTTAACTAAGAGGAAGATGTCCTAGAGATCAAAGAAAAGTCCTCGGTATAATGACAGTGCAGAGATTGAGACGCTCAAGAAGTGGCATGCAAAGGTTTAATGCGACAGCATCGGAGTGGAAAAGCTGCCAACGATGTCTAAAATCAGGTCTATGCAGAATTGCGTGGTGCTACTGGCAGCTCCCTACTCGAATATACGCCCGTTTCTTCGTTTCTAATCCTGTTTTCTCAGATATGCCTAGATGACTCTTGTAAATACCAACCTCCACTGATGAATAAATAAAGAGGAGAGATGAATCTTCTATATCAGGGTGATATCGAAAACAAAGATTCTGAAAATAGCTAGAAAAGAGTCGATGACGATGGCAATTACAGAAGAAGATACAGGGTTAATTACGGAGGATACAGAGATGTCCGAGATGACTTCATTGGGCAATCCAAATATGACAAATATCTTGAAGGTAGATCATGATATCAATGAAGTAAGGGAGGGGGTTGAATTACGAAGCTAGATAATTTAACCTAAAGATTGTTGAAAGAGCAAATGGAAGATTAAAAGCAATAATAATAAGCATCTAATGAAATCACTAAGTAACAATTATGATTAAAAATAAATATAGATTGTATAATAAAATTGTTCATATAAATTTTCTCACAATTAAAAGACGTTATTCAAATAGCAAATATAATTATTGAATTATTTTAGATATTTATCATTATACTTTTGTCATTTTTATATCATGGGATTATTGTAAAATAAGATAAATAATTAATAATAAATATATACATCTTATAACAGATTATTATAGATGAATTTAAATAAAATTCAACAACTGCATTTAGAAATAATATTAATAAAATTAAAAATATGTTTTATCAATCATAGAAAAAATGACTAATATTTGCTGAAAAATTTATAATATAAATTGTGATTTTTAAAAATTTTTTAAAAGTAGTATTAATTAAAATTAATACATTATTATAACATATATTGATTGTAAGAATGTAGAAAGTAGATTTGAAAATATTAATTAAGGTTCTTTATTTAGTAAAAAGGATATTAATCTAGCATAAATTTAAAATAATCAACTGTTAATAGATTAATTAATAAAATTTTCAATTCTGCAAATATTCCCAATATATATAATTATTTTTTATATTTTATGGTAGATTTAATTTAATTTACTTGAAAAATAAACTTTTTTGTCTTAATAATTTTAATTTGAAAAAAAAGTATAATAATGATTATAAGTAATATAAGAACCACTTCGTTTTGAGAAATGATCAAGAATAATTCATTATGGGAATTGAACATATATTTTTATCTAAAAAGAAGCCAATAAATAGCATGCCTAAATATTAAATTAATTGCACAAACTTTAATATGTTGTTTTATAAATAATTAATATATGATTTGTTTTAAGAAATAAAAAGAACCTTGACCGGGGATCATAAGAGACCTAGAAATTTCAACCCATACAATCCAGTTATCATTGAAAATTTAAAGGTAATTTTTATTTTACAAATAATAAATGTGAATTTCATAAGAATTATATTAGTACTTATTTTCATTTAAAATGGTCAGATTAAATTATTACTGTATTAAAATCAAGAATACAACTGTTTTACAAATACATATTATAATATAAAAAATACTTTAAGAAAATAAACATTATAGTCATTCAAATGGAAGCAAATGAATCAAATTTGCATTTTAGAGCATTAAGTAACAGAAATAAAGACGAGTTAAACTTGAATAATTCAGGAAGGACAATTAAACATACTACGCTGACATTGAAACAATTATCTTTGCTCTTTTAACATAGGATAGCTGCAAATATCTAAAAAAGACATCACTTTTTAATTTATAATGAAAACAATGAAACATAAAATTATGATGCTAATTTGTTTTTCATCATTATTCAGCATTGAAGTGGGCTTTTACCTTTTCATATTATTATTCGTTTTCTTCTCACTCCTCTTTAAGAATGATTTTACCATAACTAGAATTTTCTTTGTCGTGCTAGTTTTCATAACAATTAAGGAAACTTATGAGGTGTGTTACTACATTTCTATCAATCAACTTCTTAATTTACATAATATTTAAGCATATTAATCATAAAGGGAATTTAATACTAGAGAGACACTCGTTTTTACTAGTATTTCTCTGCATGCAACTCTTGATAAATTTGGACAATTGATGTAAAAGTGAGGGATATTGTAATTATTAGAATAAATGATTAATTTCAGCAGATATACATCTTGATGATGAAGCAATAAACAATTAAATTGCATATTTTGATAAGTTAAAGCAGTATCTCATTTTTTAAGGAAGAGATATCAGCAATTATTATATAAATACTAATTCTAGCTTATAAATATGAGCATCTTCAAATTAATTTTAATTGAATGATTTGCACAATTTAAAGTAGTTTTATGAATAAATGTAATGAATAAATACCAAGAATAAGCGGCTATCTATTTAGAATTTTGAGTTTTAATTTAAATCATTATTGTTCCTAATTACAATAAAAATTAGCTGCTATTAGTAAAATTGTCTCCGCACATCATTTTTATTGTCCATTTATTAAGAAATGTAAATGAATGCAAATTTATAAGAATAATCTGATTTAATTCTATTCTAGTTTACATTATTTTTTTAATTTTTATTGCTGTCCTAACCTAAGCTGTTATGCCAAGCTGCGATAATCAAGTATCTGGTGAGGTAATAAGCTTCATACCTATTAAAAATCTAATCATACTTTAATAAATTCCCCTATAACAATTCACATTTTAAATTGTGAAAATTATTGTTTACTTCTCAAAAAAGTTAAATTCAATGCAAGAAAAAAGAAAAGCATTTTTCAATAAATTTATTTCATAAGATAACTATATCTGATGATAGGCATTATGTATTTAAATTCTAAGATGATAATTAATACAAGTTAAAATTAAAATAACAAGTGCTAAACTCAAATTGCGCTTGTTTTCGATGAGATTCATATAATATTTTAAATACTTTTATTTTATTTTATTAATTGAGGCATTTTCAATAATTTAATTTCAAGTTTAGTGTTTAAATTCATTTACATTTGTTATATCATAAATTTCTTTCATCTGCTCTTGAATTATAATTTATTATCTTCTGATATATAAAAAAATAATTTGGCAAATAATTTTGCAGTGATATTTTTATAATGCCATTTTTCATTAATTTGAAATTATTATAAACCTAATAATAACTAAAATATAGATATATAAGTAATTTTTGACAAGTCAAAAATTATAATATTAATTTTTAATATACTTAAGTAAAAACATCATTCAGTTTAAAATTTAATCAGCAAATACTTTTGCTATATTGAAATATTTCGAATATGGTAAAGCATTTATTTATTAATTTTTTCAAGATCAGAACTTAATCAATATAAGCAATAAAATTAAAAGATGTGATTTTTGTTTTTTTAAGCAAAATAATTTTTTTCTACTATTTTTATATCATTAAAGTTGCAATTATCCCAATTATTTATGTATTAACTCAGGTACTATTATTAAATAAAAAAAAGCGAAATGACAATCTTTAATACTTGAATAGGAAAATTTGGGTCAATGTAAGAGGGCTTAAACTATATTGAAATTGGTTTAAATTCATATTCAATTACAACTGATAAAAAAAGAGTAGGGACAAAAATATAATTAGAAAAATGTAATAAATCTCAGAAATATTACTAAAAACTGATTTGCTGACTCCCCAAAGAAGAGATTTAAAACTCATTATTAAACACTATAATTAAATAAGAGAAATTTTCAGCAGGAATATGTTTGAATAATACCACTTAATGATATAATCAATTGTGATGAACAATAAGCATGGCAATTGATACACACAACTTATAAAACTAGATAAAAAACATCTATCCAAGTTAATAACCAAACAAAAATATGTCTAAGTCTACATCTAATCTAAAAATTAGTGATAATGTCATTCTTATTATATTCTAGTATTATCTAGCAAATGCTAGAGTTAATGATAAAATTAAAGGACGATAATTTATAAAAGGCAATACTCAAGCAAAGAATGGGAAACTTAATAAAACTACTTAGCATCTTATGATTTAAAAAAATTGAGTTTGAGATAGAATAAGCACTTAACTAAGAAAATAAAATGATTTTATGAAAATTATAAAAGGATTTTAATAAACATATAATTTAGGCTGATATTATCTGAAAGGGGATGAATTTATATGTTTTTAAATAATTATGTAAAGTTTTTTTCTAAAGCTGGCTAATATCAATAACTATTAATTATGAAAATGGCTTAATTGAAAAATTAAAAATCAATATTAAAAACAATAATTGGCATGAACATATAAAATATGAACTTAAATAAACATTTTAATTATAACTTTTTTGATGAAAACAAAATATCAGAAAAAAATTATCAATCGATATTAATTTAATAGAAAAGAATTTATTTGAAAGTTGAAAAAAATATTGTAACACTGATTCCATAAATAATTTATTGATATTAAATAAAAAGAGGCCTTTTATAATTGGTACTTTTCAGGTACACATGACCAATGGCTCTAGCATAATATTGGCACTTATCTTCGATTGCTTTACTTAAAAATATACTTTTAGAATAACTATGAATTAAATTTCACAAAATATATTTAAAATGCGTTGAAACATTTTTCTAGAGTACAAGATTAGATAATGTTTAGATATTTAAGTCACAGTCGTAAAGATGAGTCCCTTTTAAAATCCTCAATTGCAATGTCTCCAACCACCAATCAACTCTTACCTAGGATTGCTTGACTTTAAAATATACTTTTAGAGTTTGGTAGAAATGTCACAAAACGTTTAAGTAACTTGCAACAACATCTTCCATATGCATGCAAACCCATGTATTTGAAATATTCAAATACGGCGGTCAAGAAAACCATTTTTTAAAGTTAGATAATATGATTTTGATCACAATCTTGGACCAAATATTCAAATATTATTAACTAGCGAGTTTATACTTTTACTTTAAATTCAAACTGCATGCATGTTATATTTTAAATTCATATAAGTAATAGTTCAAACTGTTTAATCTTAAAAGAAGTATTAAATTTATATGTTTCTAGTTTTTTATTCAAATAATTTACTCAAATTATATCAATGAAGAATCCAAATATGCTTCACAAGATTCATAACAACTCATATAATAAAATCAATATTCTGTAAGTTTAACTTTAAAACAATCAAATGAAGTATAATGATCCGGCTTAGAGAATAGTAACAATATCTTAGACTATAGAATTTCTATTTGGAGATTATATATATATATAACTTAGCTAGCTTTTTAAATTGAATTCTACCCAAATCTCTACGTAAAATTAAAAATTTTATAGATGTTAATGTCTTAAATTTAAATGCAACGATATTAACTTATGAGTCTGATTATAATTAGTCGCATTAAGTGAATTGTATAAATAATGATTCTTTATATTTAACTGATTTTTTTTTCTATTTAATAACTTAATATAAGATTAGAAAAAATTGGTTTTTTAAATTTTATAATTTAAACAATATAAACAGTGCAAATGTAAGGAATAAACTTTTTAGTTTTTCATCAGATTACTATCATTATTAATCTTCTACTTAAACATTTATTGTTAGGCAATTTAAAATTCTTAAATATATATTAATCTGAATAATTCCAAATAAACCAATAATATTTATAAAAATTAATAATAGTTGTTCATTTTGAATATTTAATGTTGATTTAAAAATTCTGATTTATGTCAAATAATATAATTATGACATTAATAATTATCAAAATAATTATTTAAAATATCCATCAGAATTATTAAACAGATTTAATAGTTTTATTATCATTTAACAAATTATAATAAGTTAATTAAATAGAAGATAATGAATAGAGTATAAATTAGTATTTTTGATTTGAATTAAAAAGTTTTAAATGGGGCAAAAGTAAGAAAAATTTGCTTATTTTTTGCCACTATAATAATTCTTAAAGAATAATTAGATTTAATAATCAATCTTAGTGTTTGATTAATTGTGATAGAATTTTATAATTTATTTATGCAATACACTTATTGATTACTCACTACATTCAGAATGATAGACAACTAGGTTATCATCTCTATTCCAGGATATTTATTCGAGTAAATAAGGAATGAAAGAGACTAATATACACAAAAAACTAGCAAAAAAGAAGAAGCTTATGAAAGAAAATTAGAAATTGAGGAGAGAAACCCTGTAAATAAGTGGGCACAAAAAGGACTTACTCCCATTCATTAATTATAACTAGTTTTATGTTAGTTGATTATTACTAATATATTTTAATTTGAATCTTACTAATGGAGAAGTTGTAGAATAATTAAAAATTATTAATTTGCTTGAATTATTTATATCAGGTGTTAGATTTGATTTCTTTCCAAAATTAAATTTTTTGTTTCTCTTTAGAGTCATCATTCTTCTTGTTAATGATGACGATTACTCAATCATTTCTAAAGTTTATAATTTATAAATAATTTTTTTAATTAAACTTACTCCATCTATTATTCGTCATCATATCCATCTTCCTCAACATTATAATAAGAAGGGATCTTATATTGATTAAGAAATTTAAATAACAATTTGGCTACTCAAATTTTTAATTAAATAAAACATGACTATTCATACTAAATGAGCTTATCATTCCTAGAACCCCTTCCTATATGTTATTGCTATTTTTCATGCAATAAATATATCAATCACTTCCATTAATAATTGAATGAGGATATTTATAGAATTTTTTATCATTAATAATTTATTTATATATTAGTTTTCTAAACTAATTGAATACTAAACATCAATGGAATAGTTATAAATTAATTTGTTTAAGATGTCATATTATATCAAGTTGATATATTTGTTATCGCATAATTACCTCGATATTAGCAAATAATAGCAAGAAAAAATAAACAATTAGATAATCAACTTACTCATTATCCCCTATTGATTAAAATTATTTTGAATTTATAAGAAAAATTGAAAAAGCTAATTTTGAAAAACTATTTTAAGCATATCAAAAATAATAAAAATTAATTCTTTGTATTGTTTATTAAATAATACTTTTAAAAATATTTTAAAAATTTATATGTGTTATTCAGAATGTTGAAATGTTGCCCCAATGCAATGAATATTTAAAATATAACTTAAAAGCTAGTTGCTAATATAAATTTAATTTATGGTGATAAGTTTAATTACTAAAAGAGTATGCAATCAATGATTTAAATGATAATTTACTCAGAATAAGCAGCATGTCTATTTACATTTAAGTTCGTATAGTCTGTTTTATAAATAAAAATATTAGTAAATTTACTAATGATAGACAGTATGGGAACAGTATTGAATTTTTGTCATAAAAATCACTTTCAGACATAACTTTAAACTAAAAATAAAAAGTTAACAAGTAAAGAAAGCATTGTTTAGAATTTATATAGAATTTCAACTATTACCAAATAATTGTAAAAGTAATATTAACAATTAAGTATATTCAATTATATAGAGCGAATATGCTCCATCATCAATTTAAGTAAAGATATATATTTATTTGTTTTAATTATTCTATTTACACTTCCTTAGCAAATGTGTAATAGACTGCAGCTGAGTTCCACGGTAAAATTAATTAGTATTCTATTTTACTAATATTTTTGAATAAAATATAAAATTTTTACATAATTGTAATAATAACAAGCATCAAAATAGATAATTCTTGAACAATTTATAAGTTTTATATAGCGGAAGTTATAAACCAACATATACCTAATAATAATGATAGTCAGCCTATCTACGACAAATTCTTTAAATATACTCATAGTTTTCTAAGATATCCTCTTTACTCTTTGTTGTGCTCTTAGCAGTGAGCACAATCTTCTTCTTATCAGCTTTGATCTTAAAATCTTTGACTCTGCTTTGCTGATGAACTAACAAAGACTGTTTAGGAATTCCTGTTAGGGGTTACTTATGATTGGACTCTTTACTTCGCTTACTTGTATCAACTCGCAAATATTCCTATTATTTGTTACCTTTCAGCTCCACAACTATAAATATTTTTAATGGTATCTTCTACTACTTCTAAAAGCTTATTCCCTATGGCGATACATCCCAAGTAGCCACGTCCATTCTTTATGTTATCATACATTTCTAGTAGCTATTCTTCCATGTTTTAGCCTATGGAATACTTAACTTTCGTGTATTCTTTCATAAAATTAAAGACAAATATATTTAAATTTTAATCAACATTTAATAAACTTTAGTTTCTAAATTTTTAACTTTATACTCATGAGTTTCTTCTGGAATCAAATGTAGACTCGTATACTATTTATCATAGAATAAGCAATATTATAAAATTAATTTCAGCAAGTTCAACACCTTTTTAATAATTGTGTAATCATAATTCAAAGTTTTAACACTAAAATTTTTGAATATAATCTTATTTTAAGTGAGACATCCATATTTTTATCGTTAAATTAGATTTGATCAATCTCTTTAATTTTAATTATATAAACATTAAAAGCTAATAAATAAATTTTGCTCATACTTATAATTTCAAATTTCTAAGAATACCAAAATAATCAGTTTCTCTACCAAATATAATTACTTCATCAGTTGTCTTTTACTAATATCATTCAAATAATTGCACAAAAAATGTGTAATAAGTGTTAACAAGAAATTTAAAATCTTAGCAATTATAAATACAAGATTCCCGTTCTTTCTTAAACCCTAAATCAAAGTATTGTTTAACAATATTGCTCTACAAGTCTACGAAGGTTTTGAAGCTCATACTGAAATTAAAGAGGCTCATATTTAACAGCTCATTCAAAATACACTCATTGATACATACATGAAAATTATAAGTAAGAGTGAAACCTAACAAGGTATAGAGCTTCTGATTCATTTTTACATGACATTTGACACATTTAAAGAAACATTTTTGCATAGTTCATGATTTTAGTTTAATTTACACCCTGTATAACTATTCCTTCAATGTATTATTTTCTATAATTCTTAATAGGAAGTTCTAAATGTTAATATAAGTTTAATACTAAGATAAACAATCTTTCATTATAACACTTAATTTTAAAATTGTTTGTTTCTAAAAATGTATTTAGTTGTTAAAAATAACCTCACTGCAATCTTTCTTTAAATTTATTCGAAGCTGCTTAAATCTTTTTTAATAACATACTTAATTTATTGAAATATCTAGATTTATTGTAAGACTACTTCTGTATACTTGAATCAAGAATATAATATATAATTGTATATATGTAATGATTAAAATAATAGGCATGATTAATTTTTTCAAAATGAGTGTGCCCTTATTGTATAATTTTGAGCGATTTGTGTGAATTATTAGCAATTATATCAGTCATGCTCAAGGATGAATAGAAGAAAATGAAACTCAAAAAGTGGTTATGTAAAAGAGGCATATATTAAAAAACATATTATTAAATGAAATGAGAAATTATCAAACATTTGGAAATTAATTTTTAAAAAATATCCAAGGCTTAAGTGATAAGTTCGAATGAACAGAACTAATTATTATAAAATCTTCAGCAGCTTTTGTATTGGGTAATTCAAGACTATATACCATAAAAGCCATATGAAATTGATGAACTTTAGGTATTAATTTTCTTATAGTGCTACCCCTCTGGTGAAAATTATGATTTATAATAGGAAACAAATTGATTTAATTAACAACATAAAATATTTAAAAGTACTGTAAAAGATCAGATGCAGGTGGAGGTATAGCACTCACATAATATAAAAGTTTCATAAAGTATTCTTTTATTTGTAACACTTTAAATTATATTTTTTAGTGGTCCTACTAATAAGGCCTCAGTTGTAACTGGACTGGTGATTGGCAAGACGATACAGAAGAGAGGACTAATTTCAATTTTTGATATGTGTCCTAAGTATAAGTTTAGTGTTAATATAGTAATTAATAAGTTAATCTTTTTATATTATATATAAATCAAAAATCTCAAAAGAAAGTGTTATGCCATCTCAACATTACTGTGATCCTTATAAGAGGCCTCATGCTCATTAAAATTTCGTCAAAAGTATGGGTATAACATAATTAATCTTCTCAGATTTTAGAGTTTAAAAACCTTGGCGAGAATGGGATAAGTCATTAAAATGAGGGATCTCACTGGAGGTTGGAAAGTAAACTTTATGAGTGCGGATATATATGAAAAAGGTAAAGTATGAGATCGCCAGAATTATGCTATATATGGATAAAATATTTATAATTAGCGCACAGGAATAAGCATTTATGAGAAAATAAATAAATCATCTATATATAGGACAACACCGCCACACTCCTGTATATTTTTAATATTAAAAAGATCTTCATATCCTGTCACTCCAGTATATCCACCAATATTATTTTTCTCAGCGTATATATGTAATTGTTCCCCTTACATTTTTAATCCAGGAAAATATTGTACTTTTCCAACAATTTTCCAAATCAATGAACCTCTCTAGTGCTTAATGGTTATAATCGTTGTATTTTTTATTTAAGCTTTCATCTATATTGGTATTATTGGTAAAGAGGCACATAATCAGTAATATAAGTAAATATTTTTTTTCTCAAAATCTATTAAAATATTATATTTAATTAGTTTTGTTTTATTTATGTAATAATCAAATCTTATGATTGCAGCTGAAATTTATTTTTTATATTGGAATTATTAATTTTTATTAAATCATTTGCTTTTAGACTATTAACATTTTTCTTAACTATATTTAATTATTTTCCTGAATTTATAATTTAAAAATTATATCATATATTAATAGAGTTGAAGATTGAGTCTTCAGTAATATGCTTAAAAATAACCATTTACTTTATCATTGAATATCAATGTATCTATAAAAATGCATTCCAGTATTTTATTAAATCATACATATTATCACACAACCTTATTCATATGTTAGTTTAATAGCATTTTTTCAATTAATTTATTCATATTTAAATTATAAAATATAAATTAGTACGTACATTGAAGATACATTTATGGCTTTTATATAAAATAAATATTTTATCTTTTAATACTTTTATTTTTAACCAACATATACATGGTCAATTATCCAGCAAAGCTTATTTATTTAAATTTAAATAAAATTAATTTAAATTAAAATTTAAATGATTGACCACTTAAATAAAAGAACTGTATTAAAAGGTTCAGCGTTAGGTTCTAAGAATGCTAATAAAAATTAGTTTTTCTTCGAATGAAAACTACCAATAATATATATGGTATAAAGTAACTCCTCATTAAAAACAAAATATTTTAGTAAATCAAAACCCCAAAACCCCTTAATGAGGTTTATAAGTGCTTTGATTTGTAGGGAATTTGTTAGGGGTTGGGGTTATTAATAGGTTTTAATGTTGAAATTTATAGTAAATGTATTTAATTTAATCACTCAAAATGCACTTTTGGATCATGTGGGAGAGGTCTGAAGTTTATCTTACTTAACCACAACTCTATCTGCTCTATTGATATGTCTGATCTTGAGTTTGGTTTAATTAATATTGACTCTGCCATTTGTTTCATTGATTGAGATACTCTTGTTTTTTCAATAAATTGCCTTATTCTTTGTTTAGCATCCTTCTCGCATCTTGTAGAGTAGTATTCATTGCGAGGCATATCGATCTCTATTATAATTGCTGCTAAAGCCCACACATCCCACTATAAGTCTCCATCTCTCCAGTCTTCTCTTTCTGGATAATAGCCTGGAGTTCCCATTACACTTCCAAGCCTTGATACTTCCACTCTTAAGGCTCTGTTGAAATCAATAATTGTTACTGTTACTGGTGAAAAGTTCAACATTATATTCTCAGGCTTGAGATCTCTGTGAACAAAGCCTAACTTATGAAGCTCTTTGATACCTTGTATAGCTTAGGTTGATATTAATGCAAGCTATCTATGATTTCTTTGATCAGTTATGAAATCTCTGAGTGTCATTTCAAAGAGTGGTAGTCTGAAGGCTACATGATCTTTGGCTAGGAGAACAGGATCTTGCTTTATTAAGTATTTGCACTCTTTAAACTTAGCCTGAGTGAGTACTTGATATTCATTAGTAAACTCCATTTAATATTTATCATCACTAAGGAGATAGTTGAAAGGATATACCTTTTAAGCATACTGATGATCCTTCATAACTTTCTTGTCATAGGAGTCCTCTAGAATTAGGTAGCTTTAGAGAGAAGTATCTAAATCAATCTTTGCAAGTACTGGAATTTTCTTGTATTATATTTTAATCATGATTTTAGTGACCTCTGATGCTAAGAGGTTGCGTGCAATCCTCACATACTCTGATTCGCTTGCCTGTTGAAGCTCAGCAACTTAAAGAGGCTCCCTTGCTTTTCTTTTGTTGAGCAACTTTAGTTGAGTGTCTTAATCTTGAACTTCTATTTCTTTCTTGTGGGCTTTTAAAAGATGCTTCTTTAAGTCTCTTGTGTGAGAGTACTGCTTATGGTACTCAAAGCAATCATACTTTCCATCAACTTTGTCATTCTTTAAGTATACAGTAGGCTTAGCTTCCTTATGAACCTTCATATGCCTGTACCAGCTAGATTTATGAGCAAAATCTCTCCACACAGCTCACAAAAGTATACTTCTATTTCTTCAGTTTGTATAGGAATTACATTAATACCTTTCTCCTCCTCTCTGTCTCCCACACACTTGTTTGCCATTTATTTTCTATTATTAATTTCTATTTTAATAACAGAGACCTCAAGTGATATCTCTGGTAGTTCTTTATGAGAGTTCATCTCGCCAGCTATCACACTTTTTATTGCTGCCAAAGGTAAGTCTCATTTAGTTTGATGGAAGTGCTGTTGTTTTTCTTAAAATGTTAGCGCTCATTATTAAATCTGAGTTTAAAATTATAAAACTGCCTCTATAACTGAGAGCTTATATGAGAGCTTTGCAAATCTACAAGTTTCAAGGGAGGTTCTTGGAGTACTAGAGAAGAAATATGAGTGTTAAGAGACGATCCAGCTATAAAAATGGGTGAGAAAGTAACCATTTTTACTTTCAATAATAAGTTGATTATAGTACGTACCTATTTAGGAGGTGCACCTAATTAAGTACGTACTGCTTTAGGAGGTATTTTGTGATTTTGTAATTAAATTTAGGGTGCTCCTAATTAAGTACTAGCATTAATTAAAGCTCCTAATTAAGTACTAGCATTTTAGGAGCTCTCCTATTTAAGTACGTACCAATTTAAATTTAAAAATATGGAACTATAACAGTAGAAATTGATATCAATCTCTCAAGCTTGAAACCAGTTATCAAAACCTTCTCAATATCCTTCTTAGAGGTTGACCTTCTATAGGATGCACATATTTAATAGTAAGTTTTACAAAGGTATATAATTGAAACCAATAAACTTAAATTTGAATATCATTTCTTAGATCTGTAAACAAGATTGAGTCAATGAATGATGTAAAGAAAAGAGTGCAAGCACAAGAATTGATTCAGAGATTTAGAAGCAAGGAGGATTTGCACCGCTACCTGGTGCAACAAGGAAATGAACTCATAGTAACTCATCTTGATTATATAGTTGGTTTGTTCTTGCCCACAATGGAAGATACTTAATTTCATTTCTAAGAGCCATACTCTGCGAAGAGAAGAAAGCATTGAAAACTTAAGATGTAAAGTTTACTGAGATTCCAAACTATCCAGAAAC
>ARYC01000156.1:0-99116 GCA_000711775.1 Oxytricha trifallax | reverse complement strand
AGCACAAATTCTCACGAAGTGCTCTGTATATGCAACTGGAATATCTCTGATTAAGTGCAAGCCGCAGTCTTGTTTGCGTAAAGTGATGAAAGGCACATTCAATATAAAGAATGAAGAAGGTATTAACCTTCTAACTTGAGGGTTAATTGAGTATAACTACCAGTTGTCACTCATAAATTGTATTACATAAGGGTTTGAATCATCCAGTTTTTTCACTTGAGCAAGCTGTTTAGTGAAGGCTGAAGCTGTGTTGAAGAATACGTAATTTGGCAGGCCTAGTGCCTGCCTTGCATTAGGCGAGCGAATTAATAATAATATTGATTCCAAAATAAGTGAGTCTTCAACTTCGACTTTTTCTCCCATATAATAACCCAAAGCTGCTAAAAAGATACGAGGCTTGGAGTCTTGATCAATATTACTATTGCTGAGAATTAAATCCACCAGCAGGGAGAACAGGTCCTAGAGTATTTATTGATCGTTGACGTTCTCAAAATTGTTCAAGAATGATAAAAGTGACTGAGTGTTATGAGTCACTATTTCTTGCAAGATGCAAGACCTTTCATAATATTTAGAATATTTGAAATTTTCAAAGTGTTTAATTAACACCTCGTGGCCGATGATCGTGCCCTAGTCAATAAAGAGTTGAGGTAAGGGTTCTTTATCATGTTTCTAATCCTTGCAAAGCTTCGCTCGTAGTGAAATCACTCACCTTCACCTCTTCGTCGATTGCAGATAGTTCAGGAGGCTCTGAAATTACAGATTTACTTTCGTGGCTCTGCTTCACTTACTTGGGTTTATTGTTATTTAAATACTTTCTCACGTACTACTTAAAATCCTTAGTCTTTTCAAAGCCTGCAAAATCCACCTGCTCCAGCAGCAAACTTAAATTAAAGTTGTTTTAGTGCAGAAATTCCTTTGCACGATTGATTTTAGCACTGTCTTGTGCATTTTTATATTCAGATTTTATACCTTTAGGTTTACCCGCATTTTCAAGATTTACATTGGCTAGTAGATTTTCAAAAATCTGAGGTAAGTTTTCTTGTTCGGGTACCAGTTCTGGCACCTGCTAATCATTAATAGGTTCTAAATAGAAGGTAATATCAAAGATTTGAGCTTACCAGCTTCCTTATTGAGAAGTTGAGGAGGGTCAGTCTTAGAAGCCATCTAAAATCCAGGGGCTGGATTCATCTAGTTTATGGTAGATTTTAATGATTAGTTCGACTGGATTTTAATACTAAATAGCTGGATTATTAAAATTTGGATTGGATTTTTGCAAATTTACTGAGAGATTTTTCACACTTTCGTCTCTATCCTCCGGATTTAGAGCTAGCTAGAGGAAATTGCACTTCAAGTAGATATAATTCACTATTACTAATATAACTAGCAACTTTAAGTCTCAAGGTGATGGGTGGTTGAAGAGCCATGATAATTTTTAGAAAGTTTCGAGCTCGAGCCCATCCAAAATTGGCTTTTTAAAAAAATGTCGAAATCGCGAAATCCGTTAAAATTCAAAAGCCTTGCCTGTCTATAACTGAATAATGGCGAGGAGAAATGTGAAGGAGGGAATCGCTAGAAGTTAATGATACTCAAAATGGAAATTTCGGGTAGAAGGTTTGAAAGTCGAAAAAGGGGCTCTGGCTTAAGCCAAAAGACTGGATTTTAGGGGGTTGCCAGGGTAGGGGGAAGGAAAATGTTGAAAAAGAGGGGAAGTGAATAGGGAAAGGTACTGGATTTTTAGGTTGTTTCGAGTTGACTAATCATTCTTAATCAATTGGTACGGTTAAGTGCTAAGAAAATTCAAGATTCAATATTCGCTGCTTTTCACGGACTCGCTTTCTAAGGACCTTAAAGAGGCACTTTCAAATTTAGTTAAAAAGCCTTAATTTATTTTTCGTATTAGCACATTTAATTAAATTCGTTTAAGCACTTATCAAATTCTTATGCACATACGTATTGGGGTTTAAGTATTTATTTATTTCTTTATTAATCAATAATATTAAATTTAAATATTGAAAATGAATTAATTTGGAATAATGAGCACTTAGTGATTGGAAATAATTTTAAAATGCATAAAAATCAGTCTTTCTTTTCATAAATGGTATATTATCTTACATAACAATAGTATTAAGTTAATCATAATATTTATTTTTCAAAGTAAAAAAAACTTTACTTATATTAATAAATAAGATCATCTTAATCTGATATATTATTATAAATTATTTTAAACTAAATTTGTAATTTTTACCCAAAGATAAATATAAAAAAAGATTTAAAAATATTTATAATTAATTTTTACTTTATATTTTGGCATTTATTTTTCTAAGCTGCTTAAAATTTAATTATCTGTATATTAATAGATTTTAAAACAATTTCTCTTAGTCAACCTTTATAGAAATAGGTTGAGGATCTTTTTTTTTATTAAATACCCCAAAATCATGGCTAATCTATTTTTCTCAAGACTTTTACCTTTTAATTATTAGAAATAAAATCTTAACCTAGAAAGCAGTCTTTTTATATATAAATACTTTATTTGAGTAAAATATAATATGTCTTATCAATTTTCTAAATCAACTTGTTTCAATAAATATTATAAATTAGGAATTACCTCTTAATATTTAAATTGAATTATTAATGAGCCTGCTTTCAAATATCAAAAGTAAGATGGAAAAAATTAAATATAAGCTTAAAAATAAGCTTTTCAACTTCATCTTTGAGTTACATGCATTAGTCAAACTACATCCTAAAAAACTTTATCTTATAATTGTATTGTTAAATTTATCATATTATAATTATATTTGTGGGGTGAAACATTATAAGGAAATTTTATAATATTATATAATTTTACTCTTTAAATATATAATTTAACTTAGTATTTAATGATACATCCTACACTGACCGCTTTTATGTTAGGAATAGATTATTTATGTTAAGTCATATTCATCATATACTCAAGAATATTGGAAATTGGGAATTACGATGATGGGTTCTTTATTCAAAAATTGGGGGGGGGAGAAGTTTCCTGCCCCAAAATTTTATATGCACCCTAGGGGGAAGTTTCCTCCCCCCAAAAAGGTAGTTTCTTCTCCCCTTCGGAAGTTTCCTGCCCTATACATAAAAATATGTAATTTTTATAATTTTCAAAGAATCTTTATCATAAATTATGATGTAATTTTTTTAATTTAGCTTCAAATATCATTTCTACCTTGATAATGAATTTAAAATTTAATGAGAATTATCATTAATTATTCATAAAAATCACTTATTTTAGCCTTGTTAATAATATATAATTTGATAAAGAATAATTATGTACCTTGAAAATTATATAATAATAAATGTTGTGTAGTACATGATTATGGTAATTGAAATTTAAATTTATTGTTTCAATTAAAATTATTCAAAAAACATAAAATTTAATGTTGGGGGCAGGAAACTACCTTTTGGGGCAAGAAACTGTTTGGGGGCTGGAAACTTCCCCCCTCCCCAAAAATTTGATGTTTAAGAATTTGTCAATGTTACCTTGTATTAAGATGAGATTGATGTTACTACAAATATCATCCTTACTTCTCATTTAATATTATTATAATAAAACTTTTTTCACTATATTATTACTTATAAACAAGTCAGGATAAATTAATTATATTATATCACAATTTTAAATTAAAAAGTTTCATCATAAATTAAGCTATTATTTATGATAAATTAAAAAATAAAGTTGACTTATCAACAAGATAGTTTATATTATAAATAATTATTTTATTATCAGTGACCCAGATTTAAAAAAAATTTAATCTAGTCTGTTGATACAAATATTGCAATATAAAATTGAAAAATTCTTGAAAAAAAAGCCTTATAATGCTACGGGAAAACCAAACCTATGCCATTTTTGCTCTTAATTTATTAAAAGAATTTGTGTAGATTCTGTTTAATTAATCCTAACATTCAAGTTTGATTCTCTAAACTTGCTTTTCATTAGATAAAATACCTAAAATCTTTTAACCTAATAAAAACTGCTATAATTATATAATTAATATGAAAAATTAACTTCCATAGCCATAACCCTAATTTTGTTTATATTAACTACTAGTGAAGATAGTCCCAGAAAATAAAGTGATGCTTGGAAATTAAAAATTATATTAAATACATTGATATAATTAAATTTAATTAAATTAAATAAATAGCATATATTTATACTTAAATTGAAGCTACTTCTATTAACATGCTATATGTGTCACACTGCTTTCTCAATGTTTATAGTTAGTATTTAGCTGATTAATATTTAGTGTCCTTCACCATTGCCAGATTTCTCTTGCCTAAAATTCGATAAAACAATTGCTTCCCCAACTTTTTGTATATTTGGTGGACTTTTATTAATTTCAAATGCCTACTTTTTGGAGAGTATATACAACTTTCAGTTTATAAGGTTAAAATTCAATCTGCCTTAAAAATTAAATTATCTTTATAGCAAATTATTAGTTAAAATGGAAAATTAAATCTTTACAAATAAATCAATCAATAATCAAAAGTTTTAAGTAAATTTGTTATTGATTTTCTTTCTAGTTCCCCTATAGGCACAAACTTAATTATTTTTTAGTGATAAAAAATTTCGCTTCTAACAAATTTCACTACTTTCACAAAAAGAATCACTATGCAAATGATTAAATCATTAAAAATTGAACTATATTGGATTAGATATATAAAAATAATAAATTTTAATATGAGGAGAATGAACACGAATATCAAAAATATTGTTAAAATTTTATAACTTTCTTTGTCGAAAAAAACCATTAGTTTATCTCGGATTTTATCACTTATTTCTTTCATTATTTATCTGAGGAAAATTTAATTTATATAGCTATGTAGGCTATAGTCTTTATCCCCTATCAGATTCTAAAATAAAAGTGTAGTATTAAAACTTAATTAAAAAAGTTAATGTTTAATTTTATTTGCAAATGAAAAAGATAGATTTATTTTTCTAAAAGATATTCTATAGAGCAGTTTTATTTTTTCTAGAGCTTGAATACTACATTTAGTAGCTTCGAAAAACCTTTGTAATTTGATTGAAAGTTTATGATATGCCATTTTTGAGGATCCCATGCAAAACCTCCCTGCATTTCATAACTGAGACCTAAGAAATGTACGCTTCTTGTGATTATTTGAATAGATCACAAACTTTATCTGATTCTGAATCGTCAATAATCTAGTTAATATCAAAAGCTATGAAATTTTAGTTTTTTCTAATCTTAATTGTATTAAACTGTTTAAAAATAAAGTAATATAGATGAATTGAAGTATTAGAATTAATAAAGTTTCTCATTGCAAAAATCAAATAGTGTCCTTAATTCAGATTATCCAGAGTAAAAAGTAATTGTTTTATTGAAGAAAACTTAATCTGATGTATAAGCTTGCAAATAAGATAGGCAACTAGATCGATCTTCAAATGTTTCAATTATATTCATTGCATCGCTAACTTTTCCTAGCATATTCAAGATTAGGAGGTAAATTGTGATGAAGAATATACAAAAAAATAAGGCTATAGGCACCAGCTTGACAATTAAATTTTTTCCAAAAAATAAAATCTTTATCATAGAAAAGTATATCAACTTTGAATAAAGAATCTAAGATTTAGATTTTTTAATATTTATGAAAACAATAATACCCATCCTATCTTGTTTGAAAGATTTTTCAATGTTATAAAAGATAATTCTTTTCACTCTTCTTCGTCTTGAGTCTTTAGTTTTAATTTCCTCTGGCTCCTATTTTTAATTTTAATTAACATGATGCTTGAGATCTTAACAATTAGGATAAAAATTGTTTTCTACAGTCATGTTTATGATTGAGTCATCTTGATTTATAGTTTCGTCTTGATATTGAGAAATTTACTCTTGCTAGACTTGTTTTACCTCTGTATTTAGATTTTGAGAATTCTTATTTTTATATGATTCTATGAGGGAAACCATTTTTAAAAAATAGTTTTGAATGAAATTTGAGTCAATTTTATTACATCCTTGTTATTTTCCTTTCCTGAAAATAATCTTTTCTCCTATTCTACTTAAATATTTTGAGAATTATGATTTAGATCCATTAAATCTCTATTGTTTATGATACTGTTGAGCACTTTCTCTCCTATCTCAATATTTGCCAAGCTATCTATTATAGTTTACTGCCTAACTTTTCCAAGGACAATAATGACTTTCTTACGATTCATCATCAATCTTAACATTACATATATGAAGCAAGACCCTGCTATGAGTGAAATTAGAATTCCAGGAGTTATTAAATAAATCATAAGTTAAAGGACGGTAGAAGCGTCTTAAGTAAATTATAATAATAAATTTGATAATCCAATAAAGCTCTATATAATTTATTTATTGGTCTTAGTCAATCTTCTCAATTACTTTATCAGCTATTTCCCAAATATTTAATCCAATTTAATCTACAGTATTTTGCATAATAAAGTATAGATCTTAATAAAGCTACAGCTTTGCATTTTATGTAAAATTATTTCCTCTAAAATAACATTTACTACAATTCAGTTGCTTTATGTTAACATCAAGGTAGGGTTGGACCTTACTATAAATTTAATTTATGGCCTAGTATAGAGACAGCTAAATTTCAGAAATATCGCCATTACTATCAAGTGACTTTAAATTTAGTTTTAACTTAGTTGTTGAAGCAAACCTATCAAAATGATCATCGTTCATTACATCGTTTGCTAGAAACTTAATGTTTTCTAGTGAGTTACTTACAAAAAATTACAAAAAGCTAATTAATTATATCACACTTAGATTTATTAACAAAGTTCACTAAGGTGTAACTAAGATAACTAAATTTGTCTAAAAATACCTCTATGTTATTTAAGCTCTCATTATTGGCAACTGTTATATAATCCCTAAAACTATTTTTGAGAACAGCTAACTCCCCACATAACTTCTTCATATTTATAAATGTATTTGAGTCTTGATATAGGAACTGATTTTCATTGATTGAAACTGCCATAATTGCTATAGCTAAAGTGAGAAAAACTATAGTAAAGCCAATTAAGTATCGTTATAACATAATCACGATTCGAGGCTTAGTTTTTATTCCAGAATCTTCTTTCAAATTCTTTAAATGCTGTAAGTTTGTAGAATTAGAAGTTTAAGAGCTCATTGATTGGCTTGCGTTATAAAAATATAAATAATAACATTTACATGTAGAGATTTATTTAGGAATTATATAACCAATTTAATATGAATCATTATATCATCAAAAGAGGGATATTGATCATCCTAATCATTCATAATTAAAGAATTGTTTTTATTGGATTCAGTTAAGTTATATAATCCCTTTTAATAATCTGATTAATTGTCTATAGCAATGTATAATTTTTTAAGCATCAAATAATTTCATTAATTAATTTAATTATAGAAGACACAAAAACTGACGTCTTTATTAGGATTTAGAAATCGAATATCAGCTCTAACAAATGCAGTTTATGATAGAATTTTGGAAACTTAAAAGCTTTGATTTTAGATGATGGATTTTTAGTTATATTTCAAAGACTTATTTGAGTTTTTAAAATCGTGTAAAGAATTTGAGTTATCTAGGATTTATATAATAATATAATTGTAGTGTAAGAATTACAATAATTTTAATTTAAAATAATCAAAATAAATTATTGCATGTTTTTATGGTATTTTAATAAGACTAGTACTTAATTCAATTGAATAATAATTAGTGTGATTCTAATTTATTACTTCATACTAATTCACATCTTGATTAATATTTCAAATGTTTGGTTATTTTTATTTTAAATCAAATATAAATAAAATAATATTAATAACCACTTTTCAAGATTTTTTTTTGTATTTTTCTTAAATTAAGCTCGCCTGCATTTTCTATATTTTAATATTTTTAATTTCCTATATGTGATCTAAATTATTAAATTAGGAGAATTAATTGTAAGTTGATTACAATTTCTGCTTTAAATAATATTTTAACAATAAAATTATTAATTTTATAAATATATTTTAGGTAAAACAATAAAACTCATTTTTATTTATGATAATGTTTATAAAAATAGATAAAATTTATTAAATTTATTACGAAGAAACTTTTGATCTATGTTCTGATGTTGAAAGCGAAGTTTTTGAATAATTTCTGTCCCCTTCTATTTTTATGTCTTGTTAATTTTTATACTATTCATAATAAAAGTTTATAAATTTTTAGTTTAACTTGAAGAATTTTATAAAAATAATAATAGAAAATTATAGTGTATTAAGTTAAATCGATTATAATCTATTTTTTAAGTAATTTTTAGTTGTACCAAATTAAAGATTTGTATGATTTAAAATTGTGTCTTGATATATTAATAATAATAAAATAATCTGTTGACTTATTTACAAATTTATGATTAACTTATAATTATTAATTTTATTCTTCCTGATTCATAGTACGATGTAAATTGAGACAAATTTTAGTCTGAACTCACTTGATACTTTGGAGTGATAAACCTATAAAAAGAATATTAATTTAATAAAAGAATAAAGATTAATTAAATATACTAGAAATGAAATGAATCTACACCTGCTTATCAACCTTGAGAATCAGTTATTTCAAGTATTATTATTTAATCAAATCTTAAACAAATTCATAGATGTCTTGAGACATCTCGAATAAATTTATCTCCAAATTTTTTATCTCTTGCTAGTGTTAAGAGGCATAAAAATTAGCAAAGCTTTAGGAACAATTCATAATATTATTTAAAATTAAATAATTATAAAATCCTAAAAAATTATCTGGGGCAGATGGCGGGTTTAATTTACAAGCTACTACACTCTTCAAGTGAGCTTGAGTCTTAAGATTTCCCCTTAAATGATGAATCGCCTAACATGAGTACAGTTTCCTAGGTAATAGGGAGTAGGATGAAGGTTGTGATAGGCCTATAAATGTGAGAAGATAAAAATCATAGAAGCTAACGATAAGGATATTTCTCCCATAACGGGTTAGGGTTTCGAAGTAAAATGTCTGGTATTACTTTCCCAGCATGGTAACGGTAAGTGTTTTTCACTACATCTGCCACCGAGTGGAATTCTCGAGCTCTGTCCTACCAGGTTATCTGGTTTGACATCTTGGTTCAAGAAGAAGCAGAGTGGTAGTGTAAGATTTTTTTTGTTGAGTTTTTCAACTTCATGACTTCCACGCCGCCTCACTTCAGATCGTCAATATCTAACGTCACGAATAAGTTTGATGGTTTAATTTTAGTATTAAACAGTAATATTTTTAATTTAATTTGAGTTTACTCATTAATCATCATCAAGAATTTATCTATATTATTAAGCATAACCTATCCATTATCGCTTGTAACTACTGTGTAGAAACTTTTTTATAATGCAGATAAGTTGCATCCTTCAAATTTGATTTTCTTTATTTTCTTGATAAATGCCAAAAATTATAAGCCATTCACTCTTTCAAAGAATGGCTAAATGCATATATAAACTGGTATTATAAATCCATTTACTATATATATGAATAATAATTATTACAATTATCAATTGTAAATCATTTATACACAACATTATTGTAGAAATACAGTTGAATTTGTTAAATTAATTATCATTAAATTTATTATAATTTAAAATCTTGGCAATTAAAGTTGGCCAATTTAAACGATCTTGGGCTCATTCGATAGAGAATTCAAAATTTGCTGGACTTTATTATTGGCTGTACTATTTTATCGCATTCCTGGAGCGAGATAACTTGAGTTTAATTAAACTCATTTTAATTCATTAAATTATACCCTCACATTAAACTCAAGTTATCTCGCTCCCTGGATGCGATAAAATAGTACCGCCAATAATAAAGTCCAGCTAATTTTGAATTCTCTATCGAATGAGCCCGAGATCGTTCAAATTGGCCAACTTTAACTGCCACGATTTTGATTTATTATTAATTTAATTATAATTAATTTTCCAAATTCAAATTTATTTCTACAATATTAAATTAAGATTGCTTTGCTTTATCCAAAGAATTTAAGCTTAGTTTATGAAATTAGACTGGAATTTTTTCTTGAGAAAGGCTTCTAAGTATTTATTATGCTGGCTTTCAGTAACCATATCAAATGAAATTAGCTGAGATACATTTTAATTTTTTAGTCTCAGCATGTTTTAGCCAAATAAATTAAGACTAAAAATTAATGGTAATGTTTTATTGAGAAAAAAGTAATTTAACCATTTTCTACATAATTATAAATTAACCAGTCATGTTCAAAATTTCTTGATTAATTAATTAAATTTTTCCCAGACTCTTTTTATTAGCGCTTACTATTACCACCCCAATTTTTTTATTTGAGTCGAATAGTTCGGACACAGCTTTACTTTTCGATTTCCCTAATATCAGTCTTTTCTAATTAAGCACTGATATGAGAAAATTATTTTTTTATGTTTAACATAATACTCAATACAAAATTCATTAAAAGCTATTTCATTATATATGAGTTGCTGAAGTTTAAGTGAGTCATATTCATGGTTGATAATTAACCTCAAGAATATTTCGTATTTAATTATGGCCTAAATATGCTCAGGCATGATTTCCCTTATTAATTCAAATTTTCTTTCAACTTTATCACTTTGCTAGATCATGTCTACTAAGTCTTGATATAATTTAGCAAAGTCAAAGTTTACCTCCGATTTCTAATACTCTTGTTAAGGTTAAGATTTTTTGTCTTATATTGTAGATATTATATCGGGTGAGTTAGCTTCATTGTATTAAGAAAAGTATAATTTATCATAGTTTCATGATTTTTAAAAGAAATTTATGTAAAAATAAATACTTTTTAAATAATAGCATTAATTTCATAATTTAGCTTGAAGCTGAAGAGTATTATGTGTCTATTAATAATTTTGAACATAATTTTTATTGAGACTGCTCCATATTTGTTATATTTTGACGATTGACTAATCCAAATATAAATTTATTTTGTGATTGTAATTTTCAAATCTAATCTGCCTCTCAATTGCTTAAATTGATAGACTTTATTGAGTAAGGTTGCTTAATTTCTTATCAATTTATGTGTAAATTATTTTCTGATAGCAAAAGACTGCTAAGTTTTCTTAAAGAGTCAGTTTATAATAATAATATCAAGATTTAAGCTAAAATGGTAAAATAAAGCCATTTTTGTTTCACAATAAAGCTTTAAAAGTTATAGCATATAATTATTAATTATAGAACTTTCTAGAGAAGACAATAAGTATATGGCCAGGATGTCCTTACCTACTAAATAGGACTAGATAAACTTGATTAGATAAAATAAGTTCCCTCTCTTTATAAATGAATTTAAAATGTAATTTATAAATAAAATTTGTTATCAAATTGATTCAGTTTAAAAGCCTGTATAAGTTTCATTCTATGTTAACTCTAATCCTGGTATATATTTTCAAGCCAAAACATCAATAAATTTATAAGTTAGATTTGCTTGGCACTTTTGATAATGCTGTAGTCCCCTTAGTACCTCACTGAGTCTTAAAAAAGTATGCCATTTACAGATTCCTATTCAGTTCTAAATATCTTGGTCAGTTAAGTTTAAGATTCCCCATTAAATTATTACACGTTTTAAGTGGTATTAAAAGAGCTTCCATAAACGCTTAATTTTATCAATTCAATTATGATTATGATAAGCTTTAAAAAGGGAGGGATTGAAAGCTTTTCAATTGAATATATATTTATATATTGCTTCTGTTCAGCTTATTTAATTCAACTTGCCCTCTTACCCTCTCTCCCTACTGTTTAAGGTTATAATCATAGTCTTATTCTGACTCCCCTAAGCCTTGATATTAATTTTTTATAATAAACTTCTAATCTTCATCCTCAATTTGCTCTAAAAGTTGCTGTGTTTTGCAAAGACATTTTTTGTTAGCACAAATAATTTTGTGATTCTTCAATGCACCCTAAAGCACTAATTGATCGTCAAAAGAGTAATTTCTTATGCATTCTATCATTCTATAGATAAAAATCTCCTGCCCTTAACTAATATCTAAATATTTAATTTAAAATATTCTTTCATAGATTTAAAGCAAAATAAGTTTTATAAATTAGGATTAAAAAGCTTAAGTTTATTTGATAACTCTTTTAATACTTTATTATAAAATTAAAAATTGTGAACCTTAAAGGTTTTTGATTTCACTAAGATTTTCATAAAGTTTAGAATTCCAGTTGTGCTTTCTGACTGTATATATTATATACCCAAGAATAAAATTAAGAAATATGGCTAAAATGAAATCTCCATTAGTTGTTTTATAATCGAACATACTAATTACAACGCATAAAAAGTAATTATATGTGCAAATTGCTTATCCTATCACGTCAACCTCACTGATTAGCCTCGAGAAGTTGAAGCAGTAAATTATTATTTTTTATTTTTAATATAAAATATTATTTATAACTCTTTATTTTATAGTGAAACATAATTATTATCTATATAAAAGTCTACTATAACTTATAAAATGAATAAAGTATATTCTTAAAATTAAAATTCATTTCATAATAATAATTCCCTATTCAATTTAAATTTAATTGTTTTAAATGCCTAAAAATATCGCAGTAATTAAACTTGAGATAAAGTTAAATCAAATTTATAATAGCAATGATTATGAAATAAATAGCTGATGCATCATTTGAGAGTGGCGATAGATAGATCCCCATACTAATATAAAGTGAAGATAATGGATTGAAAGTAAGCATATAAAATTAATCAACATTTTAATCATAAATTTGTTCTTTTAGCTGCTTGTATAGTCTTAATTAAGCTTCTTCAAAGCTTTTTTCATCATCTCATTTTCTTGCTTTTTAGTGATCAGAACTATGAAATATGAAAGCTATTCTCGTTTGATTAATCATATTCTTGTCATCAAAAAGAGCTGATCTATAGATCCATCAAATGATTCGTTCACCATTGAAAGCTTCAAGAGTGCTTTGATCATGATTCTTAGAGATCAAGCTCCTCAATTTTATAAGGCGAAATATTAATAAATCAGTGATTTTAATTAATTAAATCAGGCACAGTCTTAATTAATCAGTGGCAGTTTAAAATTAATTAAGACATCCCTATTAAAAATTCTTAATAGATTAAACCTATTTGTTAAAACTTTTATCATTAATCATTAAAACTTAAAAAGTTATAATTTGCCTGATTTAATTAATTAAAATCACTGATTTATTAATATTTCGCCTTATAAAATTGAGGAGCTTGATCTCTAAGAATCATGATCAAAGCACTCTTGAAGCTTTCAATGGTGAACGAATCATTTGATGGATCTATAGATCAGCTCTTTTTGATGACAAGAATATGATTAATCAAACGAGAATAGCTTTCATATTTCATAGTTCTGATCACTAAAAAGCAAGAAAATGAGATGATGAAAAAAGCTTTGAAGAAGCTTAATTAAGACTATACAAGCAGCTAAAAGAACAAATTTATGATTAAAATGTTGATTAATTTTATATACATACTTTCAATCCATTATCTTCACTTTACTTCATAACAGTAGGTAAAATAGTGAAAGGCTTATGATTTGATAGAATTAAAACCCCAAAACCCCTTAGTGAGGTTTATAAGTGCTTTGATTAGTAGTGTAAAATTGGGGTTTTATTAGGGTTAGTAGAGAAAAGGCAGGTTTAATGAAACTTTTATATTTATTTAATGAGTATTAGTTTAATTATATCACACGAATTTTACTTGCTTGTCTTTGTTGTATCTCTTGAATCTCGCTTTCTTTAGTGTTTCGAGCATATCGTCTAAGGATTGTGTTGGATATGCTGGGCTCTTATTATCTTCTCTACAATCTTCTTTAATTTTTTAGCATGCATCAGCTTGTTTTATGTGCTTCTCAGCTAGATTTATTGATTATTTTTTATATTTTGTATTAATGTAAGTCATGCTTTCCATATCGCACTCTAATATTATTTCAGCTATTGCCCAAACATCCCAATATATAGAGCCATTAGTTCATTTTCTCTGATTGGGAAGTAACCTGGAGTACCAAAAACCTTTGCTAAGGTTACAATCTCTCATCTTAAGGCTCTATTAAAATTGATTAGGACTTCTTCTAATGGACAAAGGTTTAGCATAACATTTTCAGGCTTCAAATCTCTATGAACGTATCCAAGCTCGTGAAGTTCTTAAACACCCTTTATCATATTAGATAGAATATCATTCAAGTCATCTGGGTATCTGTTTTAATATAGATAATCTCGGAGAGTCATTTAAAACTTTTTTAGCCTTAGTGCGATGAAACCAAACCCTAAAATAACACCATCTAGCTTGAGCAAATTCTTGCAAACTTTTTTCTAAGCCTCTCTAAGTACAATATATTCGTTAGCAAACTTATTTAAATACTGCTCGTTTTTAAGGAGATAGCTGAAAGGATATACCTTGTAGGCATAGTCATCAACCACTATGAGTTTTGCTATAGTAGGTACGTTTATATGTAAGTAGTTTTCAATACAACTGCTAAGGTCTACTGAATTAAGTGCAGGAATATACATGCCTCTCTCTTAAAACCATGCTAAAAAGACATTACCAGTAGGTTGATTCATTAATTATATTCGCTATTCCTCTTGTTGTTCTTTTTAAGTCTCAAGATTATTAGATTTTCTTTTAGCGGGCTCTAATTTCTAAGTCTGTTTATCTTAAAACAAGAATTCACTTAGGTGATGCTTCTGCATATGCTTCTTAAATTTAGCTGAGTTAGTATAAGACTTCTCACAAGTCGTGCACTAGTACCTGCCATCGACTTTATCACGCTTAAAATACACCTTAAATTTCCCAGAGTGAACCTCTTTAATATGTCTCTTCAAACTGGAATTAGTAGAGAAAGAATTTTAGCAGTCTTAGCATTCAAAATTTTTAATCTTTTAAATCTGAAGCTATTCCTTTTCTTCCTCAACATCTTTTATTAATGTTTAAACTTCTATCTCAGCTTTCTGTTTCATGTTTTAAACCTATATAATAAATACCTGTGCTTCAAATTCAAGTGCTCTTAGACTCTGCCTCCCTCTCAATATATATAACTTCTTGTTTCTTGGTTGAACCAAAGTTAAGAATTGATTGACCTCCTCCTAAAAGTGCCGCTCTACGATTTAAGTTGACCGCCATGTTCAAATTCAAATTTAAGTTTCTTTTATAAAGCTCTTAAAACCTCAATAGCTATTGCTGGACTATATAGGCGTTGCTACAGCATTAATGATGGTTTGATCTCAGCTCTAAGACTTCATATTTATACTCAGTTTATAACCATATTTTTTGTAATTTTACTCTTATAATTATAATTCTGGTACCAACTCAGATAAAAATCAGGCTGGTACTGGTACCAATTAAGTTTTGAACCAAATTGGAACTTTTCCATTAAAACTTCCCTGGATTGAAACTAGGTACTAATTAAGTTTTGGTACTATTAAATTGGTACCAATTAAACTTAAACGGATTTAGTACCGGTATTAATTAAATTTAAGCAAATTTAGTACTAATTTAATTGAACTAAATTGATAAAAATGGAGCTCCATCTCTGATGTTTGTTGCAGCTTCTGCGAACTTTCTTCACGTATCTTAGGGTTGACCTCCTATAAGATGCCCATTTTTAATAGTAAGTTTTTAAAGGATAGGATCCAGAAGTCTATAAATTAAAACTTGAAATTCATTAATAGGAAGAGGAACAAAGATGGAATCACTCAATGATCAAATGGAAAGAGTCGAGGCTCAAGAAATGATCTCAAGATTCAGAAGCAAGAGGGTCTCTATCGATACCTTGCTTAGCATGGTAAAATAAATTGATGTTAATCTAAGATGTATGCAGTTGGTCTATTCCTTCCAACGATGGAAGGTACTTAAATATCATTCTAAAAAGCAATATCTGCGAGGAGAAGAAAGCTTTAAAAAACAAAGAAATCATACTGATTGAAATACCTAACTACCCAGAGATTTCAGTCACAAATCTCTACGAGGATGCAATGAAAAATGAGGAAGTAGTCATTTACCTTCCTAGCAAGAAGTAACTCTCACCTGAAAGAAACTTCTTCTTTGGTGTTCTTGGTACAATAAAAGAGGAATATTTGAGAGTAATTAAAGAAGAAGCTCATAAGAAACGCTACTCTATTTCTCCTAAAGATTAAAAGAAGCAAGGAAAACTAATAAGCGAGACCTTGCTAGCAGAGCTTAAGAATCATCCTTATCTCTCTAGTAAGCTTTGATTTATAACTTCTTAGGGAAACCTGGAACTGGTATATATCTAATGAAAGAGAATGCAAAGGTTCACAGAGAGAGAAAGTCTCAAACCATTCACTAAGTTAGCAAGAGACTTTATAATGTAGTTTAAAAGCCTGATGAATAAACATAGATGCTGGTGCTGGTACAAAGAGAAGAAACATGGATCCTAGTTAAGCACCAGAGGAAGAAAAGAAAGAGAAGCCGAATCCATTTAAGAGTTCGTTTGATGTGTGAAATAATTCATTCATTTAAGTCTAACACTTATTAATAAACATTCATTTTTCTTTTCCTTGCACATATCGTAGTATAGTCTTTACCCACTCTCTTGAAACTACTTTGTATTAAGTCTACTGTGTCGATTAGTAGATCATGCATTAGGTGATTCAGCAAGAGTTTCTTGTATTGAGTCTTAATCTAACTCCAATAGAATTCGATTCCATTAAACTGAGGACTGTAAGGAACGTTATACACAGGAGTTATCTTTAACTCTTCATAAGCTTTCTTAGATTCCTTAGTCTTATGAACTGAGAGGTTATCAACAAACAGGATGATCTCTTGATCGTTGTACTTATCTCTTAGCTTATGTAAGAACTCTATATACTGCTTTAGCTTAATAGAGCGAGGATGAATATCATAAGTTTCTAAGCCTGAATCTTCACTTATACCAGCCAAAATTGCGTGAGTGATAACCTTAACCTTTTAGTCATATAATTCTATATTATCGTACTTCTTGTACCAAGACTTATTAATAGAGGTGTTGAACGTAAACACAGCTACATCAGCGTGTATGAACTTGATGTTGTTATCAATAGACCTCTGCATTTAATCATATAAATAGTTTAAGGTATTACTATAAAATGGCAGAGTAAAGTCAATCAATCTCTTCTCTCTGTTGACTGTCTTGAAGGTAATACCATTCCTTCAATAAAAATTTGCGATAGTCTATGGTGAGATACGCATGTCAGGAAACTTGCTATGAAACATCACAGCTCGCTAGTCAGGTGGGAAATATTCCCAATACTTAAGAGTCTTAGAAGCGCAGAGATATTCAATATGCTGCTAAGAGAACTTTTATTTTCATAAGGATGTTATCAAGAACCAGAATTGGAATGCTAAACAGCTAGCAAGCAGTGATACCTTACAGTCGAAGCACTCTTACACAATAACTTTGCAATCGCACAATAATTTATCATTGATTTGAGTTAGTGTATATTAATACTCGCACCATACCTAAGCTTGAGCAGTAAATCTAAATATTTCTCATCATATATAGACCCCAAAAATCGCTAATTTCTTATTTCTCATTTTGCAAACTGGCCTAATTTCTCTACTAAACCCTAATAAAACCCCAACTTTACCCTACTAATCAAAGCACTTATAAACCTCACTATGGGGTTTTGGGGTTTTGAATACCCGAATCTCCTTTAATACTTATAAACTGAAATTTCAAAAATAAACTTTTTCATTCTAAATGACAGGATACAATATAAAGTAGGATTGGGAAAACCAAAAATATATTTACAATTTAATGATTTAGTACATTTGAAATATTTTAATAAAAATTTTGTTCATTATTTAAGAATATAATTTCTTTATTAATTATTTATACTCATTGATTACTGGAGTTATGATTCTAATTAATTAAATAATTTTATAATTATAATGAAATTTACTGATTTTATTTATTTCATATAAAGTCCTGAGTTAAGTAGGTAAAATACTATAATCATTTTAATATACTAATTATTATATTCGTGAAATGCATTCAGTCTTTGATTCTTATATTCATTCTTTTCAATTAAGTTCTACAATTTGGATTGTAATATCATCAACTGTGATGTGATCCCACTCTAGCCACCGGTCTCTTGAGTTAATAGCAATATTTTTACACAGCACTTACAATTTGCTTTGAAATCTGTTGATTTTAATGTAGTCCCGAACTTCTTTTGTTTTCATGGCATCCCAGATACCATAGCTTGCTGAGACTATCACATACTCGTAGTATTCTCTGTTTATTTTTTAAATTGTAACATCTGGTGTTGGGATCACTCCCACAGTATGTGCTAATTTGTCTCCTATAGACCTGCTCATGGCAAGACCAGGGAAGTCTTTGTATTAAATCCAAACTCTGTGAGCTCCCTAATACTTGCCAGTCTTTTGGCTGTAAGATTACTTTACTTCTCCTTTCATTTTCTGAATTCGAACATTCTCCTAGTACTCACAAGGTTTATGATCAGTCAAAACCCCAAAACTCTTTCAGTAGTTTGATTGAGTTTTTGATTGATAAAAGTAGACTATTAGTGCATACTTTATTATGGTTTTAATAGGGTTTATGTAGTGGTTTAATGTTTAAATATTAGTAATTTAAGTGAGTATAACAACCGAATTTTTAAGATATCTCACACAAACATAAGCTTAGTGTCTTGTGGCAGTTCTCTGAATTTTATCTTTCTAAGATGATGTTTAATTGTTTCTATTGTTTGTTAATTCTCTTAGCTTGGCTTGACAATAGTTGAGTATGCAAGTTCTATAAGACATCTATTTATTTTTTTTTTATCGAGATATTGTTTGATTCTCTTCTTAGAATCTCTCTCACCTCTGAAGCTAAAGTATTTGTTTCTTGGCATGTCGCTCTCTATTATTATTACTGCTAGAGCCCAGATATCCCATTAAGTGTCTCCATCTCTCCAATCCTTTCTCTGGGAAATATCCAGGAGGGCCGTATAAATTTCCCTATGCAGAGGCTTGAACTCTTTGAGCTCTGTTGAAGTCTATAATATAAACTCTAAGAGGCTGAAAGTTCATCATGATGTTAATTGGCTTTAAGTCACTATGAACATAGCCTAGCTTGTGAAGCTCTTCAATCCCCTCAACTATCTGCTATACTATCTAGCCAATTTATCTCTGACATCTATAGTCAGATAAGAATTCTCTGTAAGTCATTTCAAGTAAAGGAAGCCTGAAGGCTGCATGATCTTTACCAAGTAAAAGAGCATCAAGCTAAATGATATGCCTGCACTCATTTAATTTTGCCTTTTAAAGAGCATAATCTCATTTGCAAATTCCATTTGGAACTTGCAATCAGCAAGGAAGTAATTGAATGGATATATCTTGAAAGCATATTAGTCATCAGTAATGACTCTCTTCTCTATTTTACCTTCAAGAGTGAGGTAGCTTTCTAGGCGAGAATCTAAGTCAAAAATTTTTAATATAGGAATCTTCATTGCCTCTATTTTAACAATGATTTTATTGATCTCAGTTACTGGAAAGTTCTTGACTGCTTTCTTCATTTTTACTTACTTCTAGACTTCACCTCTAAGAGACTCCACTGGGTTTCTTGATCTCCTCTTTTAGAGGAATCTATTCCCTGTAGGTTCATGAATAAAGACAAAACTTTAATTGTGCTTTTTCTTTAAGTGCACTTTGAGGTCTCTAGTATGAGAATATGGCTTCTCACAGAACTCACAGACATACTTCCCATCTTTCTTTTAATGCTTGAGATATAACCTTGGCATATCGTTGTGTATATCTCTCAAGTGTCTCTTATAAGTTGACTTGTAAGGGAAAACTTTATTGCATTCTTTGCATTAATAGTCAACTTTGGCTGGTATTTATTAATGCTCTATGGCTGGTTGTTTAACCTCATCCTCAATTTACACAGCTTCTATGATGACCTCCTACTTAATTTATATTTAAATCTCAAAGCTAGACTGGTCAAAGTTGTCATAAGTAGGCTCCCACTGAGTATAAGCGTCTCTGGTCTCTACTTTTCTTGGTTGCTGGAATGATAACTTTTATTGACTTGATCCAAGTAATGCCGCTCTTCTTAAAAGGTTAGCGCTCATTTTAGTTTGCTGATATATTTTATTATAATAATGATAAAATATACCTTGATAAACTATAATAGGAGAGTATAAGGCACTCTGGTAGATTCTTTGCTGAGAGGTAAGAAAATTAACTAACCATAAAAGACTCTAAGTTGACATATTTTATGAGAATTTTATACATTTTAGTAAATTATAATACTCCTAATGAAGTTTTGTTTCTCGAGGAGGTCCTCCAATTCAAGTTTGAACTTAATTTGGAGGTAAAGTTATTAAACATTTTTTAATTTGTTATGCTCCTAATTAATTTTAGCATTAATATTTAACTCCTAATAAAGTTCGAACTTAATTTGGAGGACCTCTCAAAATAATTAAGCATAATTAGGAGCAATTTAATTGAGAAAAGTTTGATAAAAATGGAAATCAATCTGTGAAACTTGGAGCAAGTTTTTCAATGCTTCTCCTCATATCTTTTAAGGTTGACCTCCAGTAGGTCCTCCCTATTTAGTAGCAAGATTTTAATAAACTTATAATGGATATCCATAATTTCAAATTTCATTAACATTTCTAGAAAGAGGAAGGAAGATGGAGTCTATAAATGATACAATGAAGAGAATTTAATCACAGATTTAATAGGAAAATTTTAAAGTAAAAAGTACCTCTATAGGTACTTGGTTTAGCAAGGTAAACTTTTAACTAATACTAATAGATTAACCATAGTTGGATTGTTCTTGCCAGCCCAGGAAGAAACTAAAATTTCATTCTTAAAAGCATTACTGAGTGAAGAGAAAAAAGCTTTTAAGTCTAATATAATTAGGATGATTGAAATTCCTAACTACCCTGAAATATCAGTGACAAACCTATATGACGATGCTATGAGTGATCCGGATGTTGCTCTCTACCTTCCATTAAAGATGCAACTCTCTAATAAGTTGCCAGAGAAAAATTTCTTCTTTGGCGTTCTTGCAACTCTGAAACCTGAGTACTTAAATGAAGTTATTTAAGATGCTCACAAGAAACGCTACAGCATCTCTCCTCAAGAAATAGAGAAGCAAGGTATTAAAATAAGTGATACATGGCTGTAGGAACTTTAAAAGCATCCTTTCATCTCAAGTAAGCTTAGTCTTCTAATTTTATAAAAAAAACCTGGTACTACTATATACTTGATGAAAGAGCGCAGCAAATTAAAAAGAGAGAAAAAGTCTAGAGTAAAGCATGAATTGAGTAAGAGACTCTTCAAAGATTTATAAAAGCCAGAAGAGATGAATATAGATGCAGGAGCTGGTACTAAGAGAAGAAACATGGACCCAAGCAAGCCTTAAGAGGAAGAAAAGAAAGATAAGCCATATCCCTTTACGGGCAAATTTAATATGTGAACTTATTCATTCGTTTAAATCTAATACTTATTTATATACACAAAATCTCCCTTCTCTTGCGCATACTTTAGCTTTTTCATCGCTGACTCTCTTAGCTGCACTCTTAATAAAATCGACAGTATCTTTCTTTAAATCATGCATCAGATGGTAGAGCAGCAATTTCTTGTAGTGGACTTTCTATAATCCCCAATATTATTCAATTCTACTTAACTAAGGGCTGTAAGGAACATTAAATACAGGTATTATATTTAGCCTTTCATATTCCTTCCTTGAGTCTTTAGTTGTATGAACTGACAAATTATAAACGAATAGAATAATCTCTTAGTCAGCGTACTTATCTCTGAGTTATTGCAAGAACTCAATATATTATTCAGTCTTTATAGAACGAGGGTGAATAACATAAGTCTCGAGGCCACTATCTTCACTTATTCCTCCAAGAATAGCATGAGTTTAAACCTTAACTTTTAGTCATAAACTTCTATATTACTATACCTCTTGTACCAAGACCTTGATATAAAGGTATTGAATGTAAATACAGCTTCATCAGCGTGTATGAACTTTATATTATGCTCTTAAGACCTCTTCATTTAATCGAATATATAATTTAAATTAGTCTTATAAAATGGAACATTAAAGTAAATCACTCTCTTTATGGGATTAACTGTCTTGTAAGATATTCTTTTCTTTTTATAAATGTTAGCTATAGATTAAGCAGAAATATGTAGCTCAGGAAATTGGCGATGAAACATCACAGCCCTCTAGGCTAGAGAGAAATGAGCCCAGTATTTAAGAGTCTTATCATTAATAAGATAGTCAATATGATGCTGCTAAAATTTTAAGGGTCTCTTAGGCTTAGAATTAAGATGCTATCTCTTTAAATTCAATACTAATAGACAGTGAGACCTCACAGTTGCTGGAGATTTATAAAGTAGCCTTGCTATAGACGTATGATTCAGAACAGCCTTGAGTTACTCACTATTTTTATCACATCCATATCACAACTTAAAAAATAAATCTATATACTCACTGTCATAAACAGACCCCAAACCTCGCATATACTCACTTAAAATACTAATATTTAAACATTAAACCCCTACATAAACCCTATTAAAACCCTAATAAAGTATGCACTAATAGTCTACCTTTATCAAAATACTGAAAGGATTTTGGGGTTTTGAATGATCTCAAGATTTAGAAGTAAAGAAGATCTCTACCGATACCTTACTTTGCATGGTATTATTTATTGATTACTATTGACATATTATACAGTTGGTTTAGATAGAAGGTACCAAAATTTCATTCTTAAAAGTAATACTTTGTGAGGAGTAGAAAGCTTTTAAAAATAAAGAGATTAAACTTATTGAAATTCCAAACTACCCTGAGGTTTCAATTATTAATCTTTATGAGGATGCTATGAAAGATGAGGAAGTGTTTGTTTACCTTCCTATCAAGAAACAACTCTCTATAAACTAACAGAAAGAAACTTCCTCATTGGTGTTCTTGGTACAATAAAAGAGGAGTATCTCAGAGAAATTATTGAAGAAGCTCATAAGAGGCTCTCTCCAGAAAAATAGAAGAAGCAAGGCATTCTAATAAGCTCAGCTTGGCTAGAGGAACTTAAGAAGCATCAATATCTTTCAAGTAAGCTTTGAAATATAATTTTGTTGGAAAATCTGGCACTGGTAAATATCTAATGAAAGAGCATGCTAAGTTTCATAGAGATAGAGAACAGCAGACAGTTCATTAAGCTAGCAAGAGACTTTATCATGAAATATAAAAACCAGAAGATATGAACATAGATGCAGGAGATGGCAGTAAGAGAAGGAACATAGGGCCTGTCAAGCTATAAGAAGAAGAAAAGAAAGAGAAGTCTAATCCCTTTAAGGACCCATTTAATATGTGAACTATTTCATTCATTCATTTAAGTCTAAAACTTATTGATAAACATTCATTCTCCCTTTCCTTGCTCTTATTTTAGTCTTATCTTAATTTACTCTCTTGCAACCACTTTGTATTAATTCAACTGTATCGATTGATAAATCATGCATTAGATTATTCAACAGTAGCTTCTTGTTGTAAGTCTTGATTTAACTCCAGTAAAATCCAGTTCCATTAAATTATGGGGTATAAGGAACGTTGTATGCAGGAGTTATTTTTAACTCTTCATAAGCTTTCTTAGACTCCTCAGTATTATCAACTGATAAGATATCAATAAACAAGATGATCTCTTGATTAATGTATTTATATCTTACCTTATGCAAGAACTCAATATACTATTCTCGCTTAATAGAGTGAGGATGAATGACATAACTCTCCAAACCTGAATCTTCGCTAAAACCAGCTAAAATTGCATGGGTGACAACCTTCACTTTTTAGTCATAAACTTCTATGTTGTCATACTTCTTTGTACCATGACTTATAAATAAATGTGTTGAAGGTAAAAACAGCTTCATCTGCATGAATGAAATTGATGTTATTGTCAATAGCGCTCTGGATTTAATCATATATCTAGTTTAAATTATTACTATGAAATAGTAGTGTAAAATCAATTACTATCTTCACTCTGTTGACAGTCTTAAAAGTAATGCCATTTCTTCTTAGCTATAGTCTAAGGTGCATGTCCAGAAACTTGCGATAAAACATCTTAGCTCGTTAATCCAGTGGAAAGTGTGCCCAGTACTTAAGCGTCTTAGAATTACAGGGTAGTCAATATGGGTCAGAAAACTTTTATTTTCTAGCTGGATGTTTTCAAATACCAGATCTAAAATGCTACACAGCTAGCAGAAAGTGATACCTAAATATTGAGCACTCTTGTGTAAGAGCTATAGGTGCATAATTAAGCACTGGTTTTACTTAGTTTATATTAATATTGTAGGAATACATTCGAAATTGGGAAATTAATTTAAATTAAATAAATCATTAATGAAATTATTGGAAGTTAAAGTTGGCCAATTTAAACGATCCTAAGCTCATTCGATAGGGAATTCAAAATTAGCTGAACTTTATTATTGGCGGTACTATTTTATCGCATTCCTGGAACGAAATAACTTGAGCATAATGAGATAGTATAAATTATTGAATTTAGATGAGTTTAAATATAGTAAAGTTATCTTGCTCTAGAGATGAGATAAAATAGTTTTAAGCGAGTATAATTAAAATGTGGAGACTGTTAAAATTAAATAAAAAAAGAGATCACATAAAATTATGATCATCTCAACATACATGATTTAAGATCCTACAGTCCCTAATTTAAAAATATGATTGAGTAGACCCTTATTTAAATTTAATTAACTAATCAACTAACTAAAAATGGAATTTTTGTTTTTTTCCATCTTTTTTAACTTTTTGTATTTTTGTTCATCGATCAAGTAGATGCTGAAGCTGATCTTCAAGTTTTTTTAATAATTATCATAGATATCGTGAGCGTATCTTCAGGATATTTTCCTCAAAAAATTAAAGTATGGAGAGTGAAGAGAGTTTTGATTTTGAGTCCAACATCAACAAAAACAGTAGTAAAAGCACTAATAATCTCAAATCAAGCATTATTATGAGTCTAAATTTTTAAAAAAAACATCTTGTTTTTTTTTATAAATTTATAGATGTGATGCCTAATATTAAAGATGATTTTGAAGATGATGTTGATGAAAACTAATAAAAATCAGTGATGTAAAATTTTGAAATTCACTAGATATTCAACCAGACTCATAATAATGCTTGATTTGAGATTATTAGTGCTTTTACTACTGTTTTTGTTGATGTTGGACTCAAAATCAAAACTCTCTTCACTCTCCATACTTTAATTTTTTGAGGAAAATATCCTGAAGATACGCTCACGATATCTATGATAATTATTAAAAAAACTTGAAGATCAGCTTCAGCATCTACTTGATCGATGAACAAAAATACAAAAAGTAAATTCAATAATTTATACTATCTCATTATGCTCAAGTTATTTCGTTCCAGGAATGCGATAAAATAGTACCGCCAATAATAAAGTTCAGCTAATTTTGAATTCCCTATCGAATAATAAGCTTAAGATCGTTTAAATTGGCCAACTTTAACTTCCAATAATTTTATTAATGATTTATTTAATTTAAATTAATTTCCCAATTTCGAATGTATTCCTACAATACTCGTACCATACCTAAGCTTAAGCAATCAATCTTAATATTACTAATCATAAAAAGACCCTAAATTTCGCTAATTTCTATTTATCATTTTGCAATTTGACCTAATTTCTCTCCTAACCCCAATAAGACCCTAACTATACCCTAAAAATCAATGCACTTACAAACCTCACTAAAAGGTTTCAAGGTTTTGATTGTTAAAGAGCTAAATTAATAATTAATTATAAAATTAGTAAAAAAAGGCAGCATTCAAGTCTTTATACTTAAAAGAATAATTTAGAGGTAAAACATAATTTTAATAATAATGAAGTCAAGTTGGAAGTGAGAAGAGGTTTGTGGTTTATTTGAGAAGTAAAAGTAATTATAATAATTAAATACGGGAAATATTTATGGGGAAATGGCATTTTCGGCATTTTAAATATTCAGAATTAAGTCTCAAGAGAATTATAATATCTAGGGGATTGAGAAAATAAAAATATATAATTTAAAAATAAATAAAATGAAAATAAATGAAATACACTCTGCAAATAAATGCAATTAAATTTAAATCCTTGGTTTCTCAGATTTTGTACAGACATAAACTCTAAATGCTAGAGAAATCAAAAATATTTTTGAAAATATAATTCACAAAGACATTAAGCGTAATAATATTTTTACAATACAAATGCACTTTCAAAAAATTATTTACTTAGACATTAAACCAGAAAATATCAATTCAACTCTGCCAGTTTTATAATATAAATAATAAGAAATCAAAAATAATAATTGAGATTAAGTTGAAGAAGATGAAAAGGAAGACCAATAATTATTTATTATAATTTAAATTCTATAAAAATTGTTTTTTTACCCTTGTTTCCATATTGTCCTATATTAGACTTTAATTTTAATTAAATAATTAGTTTTTATTTAGTTCTGTATTTTTTAAATATGCCTCATTTTTTTCAACAATTTTTATTCAGTAATTAAAAAAGATTTTGGCGACCACATTTCTGATTTTCATTTTGATTTTTAATTCTTGCTCAACCATTTTCCCTCGATATGATTCTGCAAAAATTAAGGGGAAAAAAAACGCAGTTTTTCAGAGAAATTAAAAAATTTGGTAGGTCATATCCGTCTACTTCAAAGTATTTAATTTGATAATCCACGTTATTTTGTATTAACACATTCAATTAAATTCGTTTACGCACTAATCAAATTCTTATGTACATACAATTGGGTTTATTTATATAATATTTTCTTAGCTAAAGTATTAATTTGAATGTTGGTGCAGGAAACTACTGAAGGGAAGCAGGAACTGCTCAGGGAACGAAACTCCCACCAAATATATTTAAATTTTTATAAATATTACTTGATATCTTCTTCCTTTGTTAATTAATTAATTTATATATAATACCTTATAATACTAAACTTATTCAAATCATAATTTAAAATGTTACAAATTATTATTTATTATAAATTATCATATAATTTACTTTGATTTTCCTTTGAAATATAAATAAATATATATATATATATATGTTTGATTAATTGTTAATTCATTATGTAATTAAAGAAAAAATTTTATTTTATTTATTTAATACTTTCTAATGAAGTAATTTATAATATGTTTGAAAAATCTACTGTTGATAAATATATCTAACAAAATACTTGAATTAGATAGATAATAATAATAATAAACTCGCATCGAGGGTTCAAGGACCTCCTGAGCATAATCATTAAAAGGGGAAAACCCCACCAAACTAATTTCATTAGCAAGCCAACAGTATAGAGCCTGTTGCATATCAACATTCAAAGACCGAAGCTATAGCATAGCTATCAACCAATCATGTCATTCACTTAGAATCTCTTTTCGTCAGTGCAAGAAACCATATTGTGAACAGAAACTGACCAGATTCTGATGTAGAGAACCATTAATCAAATTAGAACCACTTTCACTCCAGAAAGACCTCGAGAGTCTTTGAAGCTAGTTATGGAGTCATTGAACGAATATTCGAACCTATAATCAACGAACCTTGAGAGACTAAAAACCTAACCAAGGTTAGAACTTTTCGTCACTCGTTCCAACTAAAAAAATTCTAATTTAATGAATTAGATAGATTGATATTATACTTTGTTAATTACAAAAAGAACCTATTAAATAAACTTGTTTCATAAAATAAAATACATTAATTATTTAGAAATTAAAAAAATAAATCTAGGACTATTAATTTTTAATTTTGAAAATAATTAACAAATATAATTTTTTTGTTTAAATAGTAACTCTCCGCATAAATACTAAAATATTTCGGACTAGAAGTTGCTGTATCTGCTCTAATATTTTAGATTTAAAGTTTGAAACTTTGCCTTAAAAAATAATTAGTTTTATTTGAATTTTTAATAATATATTTTATCATAATTTCACTTAAATATAACTGATCAAAAAGAGCTTACAGCAAATTTTACAATGAATTAAACAATTTTATTTAGAGTGAAAACTTAATCTAGTAATTGGAAATAAATGTACATATTAACATTTGAAATAAATATTAAATAGTGAGATATGATAAGCGTATATGATAAAACAACCTTTTTTTTATATTTTCAAATATTCAATTAATTATTACTTTTTCAAGAAGTATTGTCAAACTAAAAGTTTAACTAGATATTATGAATTAGTTGTTATTTACGAGATAATAGATTATGACAACCTAATTTGATAATTTTTAAAACAATTAAATTTGCTATAATATAATTTTTTAATTGCCATATTAAAATACAATTTGCAAAATTTGTTACAAATTTGACTATTTTTTCCTTAATTTTTGAAATTAATTATTTCAAAGTCACTATTTAATTAAGCATATAAATAATAACCATAAAGAATTTATAACTATATTAGATTGATGTATGATAAGGAACTTGATTATATTATATATTATTATTGATTTAATTATAAAATGAGCAAATTATTTCGAAAATTATAAAAAATTTTTGATTTAAAATTTAATAAAATATTATTATAAATTTATGATTTTTAGCTTCTATATTTTCATTTATAAAATGTAAATCTATATTTAGCATTAAAGTCAATAAAATAATGAGAACTCGTATTAAAATTTTACTTATATATCAATATCCCACTTAGTATGCATTATAATCCCAATTTCACCATGCTTAATATTTAAAAGTTTTAATCATAAAAATAAAAAAATTAATGCATTTTAATCTAATTTTACTTCCCTTATATTTATTACTTATCAAGAGTTATAATTAATGAAATCTTTCAAACATTTTAATTTTATATCGATGCTAAATTTTAATGCTTGAATATTTTTTAATGGAGGTAAATTGTAAATTGTAAATTATATATAATTATATCGATTTAATTTGAATTTTTTATTTAAATTATAGAAATTTCAAAATTTACTTTATTTTTTAAGCAATATTTCTTATATTCAATTACTGTTAGTGAAGGATATTATGATATATTAAAATTAGATCTGTAAATATTAAATTAATATTAAATTAAGGAATCTACAATGAGCAACGACGCTGCTAATAAATATAAATAAATAATTAATTATTTTAAAATCTATATTTTTATTATTTGCATACCATTAAATCATCAACTAGAACGGTCATCTTTTGGCTAATGATAAAAATTAAAATAAAAAAATTAAAAATATTCCAAATTATATTTAAGATATTTAAAATAAAGATCTCGTACATAATAACAAACCAAAGTCTTGTGCGTTAATATTAACATCTGCCCTTAGTATCATATCAACCATTATTGGGGTTGTCGTATCAGGTGTTCTTATCGATGCATTGTTCACAAGTTCATGGAACGGAATTCGAAGATAAACTCAAATAGAGTGCAATGAGAGTTGCTCCCTCCATTACATGGGTTTCTCATTCATTTTTCTTATTAAATATCTAAATTAGAAATAAAAAAGTACAATGTTTGAACTCTTTAATAGGGCAAGAATTGAATTTTATATGATTATATTTCTTGGATTCTACCAAGCAGCAAGTCTACTTGGAAACGCAATAATCTTTGGGTTTGCTGTTGCGAACCGTCATTACAAGAAGCATTCAAGGTGGGTATATTTGACAATTGGAATAGCATCTTTAATATATTTCCTTGGTCTTACTGGCTTTATAATCAACTCATATGTCTATGGAGACACCATTGGTATTTTTTAATTTAAAAATATTATATGAAATCTATTAATAATTGTTTATCAAAATTCATTTTATTAGAACATGACTATAACTTCTAAATAAATCAATTAATTCTACAAATTTTTAAGTAATTCTAAAATTATATAAAATTAATTTAACTAAATTTATTTGGTTGTCACTTTGATGGAACATTTGGGTTAGATTTTTTTTCTATAAAATTTAATTTATTTTAAAAAAATACCAATTCAAAACAGAATATTAATAATTTATCTATCGCCTTAAATTTGGTCCAGGCAAGTTGCTTCATCTGGGCATTTAATTATATAAAAATATAATAAAAGTTAAACAAAAATTATATTTAAAAGTATTTGCATTCAATTGATGAAAGTTTAGGTTACTAAATATCTCAAATAATACTTAATTTTATATAAGAAACTGATCTCATTTATTTAGATTTCATAAGTAATTCGATCAAAATATATTTTCATCTATTTAATTTTGAGTATTCTAAACAAATTTAATAAATTAAATTTTTTTTTCAATTTTAATAATTGTTATATAATATATGAAAATTTCAATTCTTATATTTAGAAAACAATTAATTAGTTATTTTAGGAAATCTGATAAAATAAGAGATTTAAATAAAAATTATATCAATTACACATCAGCATACTTCAAAAGTATATATCTTAATAAATCTATTTTTATTAGAATTTGACTTTTCTCAAATCATAAAAAGTAAATTGGTATTAATAAATATTGTTATTATTCTAATAAATTATAAAAAGTTAAAATTTTATATATTTTTATAATTTTAATCAAATATCAAACATTTTAACATGCAATAATTTTTTATAAAATTCTTTATTTTGATACATTATATAAAATAATAACTGTTAATATATTAATATTTACATACTATATAATTTGACAATTAAAATGAGAAGATATAGTAATGATCTCATATTAATTATTTTTTTCCATATTTTTCTAATTAATATGAACTATTGCATTAATGGGAACATTTTTATTATATATAATAAATTAAATATAAATAATATAACAGTAAATTAAATATAAATTTTTACCATTAATAAAATTATACAAATAGCAAGTTATAACAAGAATAAATAATTAATATATAAATATTAATATATAATAATTTCAGGATTATTGCAATTCGAATATTAATTTTGCTATTTAATAATAAAAAATTATGATGAAAAAATTCTAGGTATATATGTATATTTTTCTTGTAATTGCTAATAAACCCAATATTATATATCATGATCTATTGAAATATTTAATTATGTAAAATAGTTAAACAAATTTTGGATCTTCAGATCATAATAAACCATTATAATAATTTAAATTGATCTTAATATTAAAAATAAAAATTTTAAGAAGGAGTTTTATATTTCAAGTATAATCATAATTAAATATTATATAACTTTTATAAGTGATAGGTAGGTATAGATACTTATGCTTAATTTAAATTATAAAGAATTTAATTCTGCATTAATGTTCTTTAGTAATAATTATTTATTAAATTATACAATAATTAAATATGGAAATGTTTTAAATTTTTTATTAATTAATATATTAAAATTAATTATTCTTTATCAATATTAATAATATAAATTCTTATGAGATAACACGATTATTGGTTATATATTATCAATTTTATTTTGATAAGTTTCATTTTCGATAAATTAGCTTAATATTTAAATATTTGCAAAACAAAAAATAATATTAATATAACTTTTTAAAATAATTGGGGAAACTTCCAGCTCTACCATTTAAATTTTTTTACTTTTTAAAAATTATATAAAAATTCAAACACGACCTCAATTTCACTCCCTCAATAATACAAATTTTATTAATATACACATTATTAAGTTTGAAAATAATCCCTTTTTAATTAAATATTAGATAAAATTAAAACTAATCGTTCTAATAAATAATTATGGAAATTTTTTATTTTTATGTAAATATTAATAAATTTATCAAGATTTGAGATCTAAGAAATGTTTAAATTAGTAAATAAAACTAGTCAAAATTACAGATTTTTATGCATAGGAAACATCCCTCCCCGAAAAATACTTCAAAAATAAGTTTTTTAATTTAATTTAATTGATAATAATCAAGTAAAAGCGATAGCAGCTCTATATAAATGAAAAAAAACTAAAATAGAAATATGTTAAGATTTTAGCAGGAAAATGGTCTGAGTAGACGAAATTTGTATTGGAATATTCATAATTTTTTTTGGAAAATATTCCAATCTCTTATACATTTTATTTTAAATATCTTTGAATTAGATCGTTTTTATTATAAGAGTGCAACTAAACTTTACACTATATTTCTTGGCTTAATTTAACATAGAATTATACTTGAAAGTAATAATGATCTATCTAATTCAACATTTAATTAAATGAGTAAATTGTTATTTTTTTAATTAATTTAATTTATAAATATTGCATATCATTATTATTTATTTTCCTTTAATTAATTGGTTGTAGCAATAACGAAAGTAGGCTCTTAATGAAATCATGGGGGGTTCTTTTAAGCCTCCTGACAAAGGATTTTAAAATGACTTTGAAATAAGCAATAATTTTAAATATAGTATTATTTACTATTCAATTTTAATTTTTTTAAATTAAAATAATTTATAAATAGTTTTTATAATTTAGAGAAGAGCTATTCTAGCTTTGTTCCTTTTGATTGCTCCTTAAATAATGAAATAATCTCAAATGATTTTTTAATAAAAAAATTTAATATTTTTATAATTATTCATGATGAAAAACAAATTCCATGTATAAACAAAGAAGAAGACGAGATGATTAATGTAGATTATATTAAAATAAATTAAATTTTATATTAATGAGGGATTAAAGTAATTAATAAAAAGCTTATACTCCTCTTTCAATGAATTAATTTATGATAAATAATAATTTTAACTTTATTACTTAAATAACTTATAGTAATTTTAAGAATTTTTACTCTAAGTTTATTTTCAAACACAACAATTAGGTTTTCTATATGTATTTATCACTTTAACAATCAACAAGATATAGATATGAGTTTTTTATGTAGTTTCTATCGGGAATTATATCTTTGTTTTAAATCATAAGATTTATAATTAATCCTCATTCGATGGTTATTGCTTCTCACAAAAATTTAAAAACAACTAACTAGAATCTGAATATAAGAAAGTTAAGCACAAGTAGGTGCTCTAGTTTGCAGTTATTTACTATCTCGAATGCATAGTTGTAATGATAGTTTCTCAAATACTTATGAGCTATTAGTTAAGTAAAAAAGGTATTGATTAAAGCTTCCGTTTATCTTGGGCAGTCAAAATAATAAATATAATTAACAATTAAATAATCTTTAAAAATATTTAGAAAAATTATTTCAGTGTATATATTTATCTTACTGAGCCTATACTTTTAATAAACCACCAGTAAGCGAATAATATTTTGAATTGTGGAACACATTAAATTAATGATGTAAAAATATAAATTAAATTTAATAAAATTTTATTACTGAATTTAAAAAAATTTATATAATATGAATATTCAATTAACTATACTGAATAATTTTGGTTCATGCTAGGATTAAATGAAAGTTTGCTTTGTAATTTTAGAACTTAATGGCTAATTAAGATTTCGGGAATTTTGGAGGTACATCAAACCAATTCAGATCCCCTGAAGTTCTAAACCGTGAAGGAATTCAGTTTACGAGATAAATTCTGGATCTGAGAACCTCCAGAGAATACATGAGTGTAGTTATAAGAGACTATACCAATAATTATCATTAATTATTGATTATTCAAGTCATGGTAAAACTCAATGATATACCTATCATTACAACTTTGTGTCGAGTGCATCAAGAATAAGGTATAATTCAAAACCCCAAACCCTTTCAGTAGTTTGATTGATATAAATAGACTATTAACGCATACTTTATTATGGTTTTTAGAGGGATTATGTAGAGGTTTAATGTTTAAATATTATTAATTTAACTGAGTATATGCGATGTTTGGGGTCTGTTTTTGACAGTGAGTATATAGATTTATTGTTTAAGCTGCGTTATGGATTCTATGATTATAGTGATCAACCCAAACCCATTCTTAATTACACATCTATAGCAAGACTGCTCCATAAATCTTCTGCAATTTTGAGTTCTCACTGTCTATTAACATTGAATTTAAAGAGATAGCATCTTAATTCTAAGCTTAAAAGACCCTTAAAATTTTAGCAACATCATATTGACTATCATTTTAATGATAAGACTCTTAAATACTGTGCTCATTCCTCTCTAGCCTAGAGGCCATTGATGTTTCATCGCGCCTATTTCTTAAGCTTCAAATCTATGTTAATCTATAGCAAACATATTTAAAAAGAATGGTATATCTTACAAGAAAGTCAATCGCATTAAGAGAGTTATTGACTTTAATATTACATTTTATAAAGATAATTTTAATTATATATTCGATTAAATGCAGAGGGCTTAAGAGCATAATATAAAGTTCGTACACGCTGATGAGGCAGTATTTTCATTCAATACCCTCATTTCAAGATCTTGGTACAAGTAGTACAGAAATATAGAAGCTTATGATTAAAAGTCTAAGGTTTAAACAAACGCTATTCTTGATGAAATAAGTGAAGTTAAAGACCTCGAGACCTATATTATTCGCCCTCGTTCTATAAAGACTGATTATACATATAGTTCCTATAATAACTGAATGATAAGTAAGGTGACTAAGAAATAATTTTGTTTGTAGATAACTTGTCAGCCATAAAACAAAAGACTCAAGGAGCGTGAAAGGCTAAACATAACCCCTGTATTTAATTACTTTATAGCCCTTAATTCAATCGAATTGAATTATATTGAGGACTATTGAAATGCCGATACAAGAAACTTCTACTCTATCACTTAATGCACTACTTGAAGATAGATACAGTCAATTTAATTAAGAGTGCTGCTAAAAGAGTCAGCGATGATAAAGTTAAAGAATGCGAAAGAGAAGGAAATCTTTTTGTATTTAAATAAGTTTGAATGAATAAGTTCACATATAAAATTAACCCATAAAGGGATTTGGATTCACTTTCTTTTCTTCCTCTTAAAGCTTGCTTGAGCCTTTATTTCTTCTCTTAGTGCCAGCTTTTACATCTGTGTTCATCTCTTCTGGCTTTAAAATTTTTTTGAAGAGTCTATTACTCAATTCATGCTTTACTTGAGTCTTTCTCTCTCTATTTAATTTGCTGCTCTCTTTCATCAAGTATTTAGCAGTACCAGGTTTTTATATAAAGTTAGAAGACTAAGCTTACTTGAGATGAAAGGATGCTTTTGAAGTTCCTATAGCCAGGTTTCACTTATTGTATTACCTTGCTTATCATTTTCTTCAGGAGGGATGCTCTAGCGTTTCTTATGAGCTTCTTAAATAACTTTATTTAACCACTCAGGTTTCAAAGTTCCAAGAAGACCAAAGAAGAAGTTTCTCTCTGGTAACTTATTAGAGAGCTGTAGCTTCGATGGAAGATAGAGAGCAAACATCTGGATCACTCATAGTATCATCATAGAGGTTTGTTTCTGAGCTTTCAGGGTAGTTAGGTATCTCTATCATTCTGATTTCATTAGACTAAAAATCTTTTTTCTCTTCACTTAGCAATGCCTATAAGAACGAGATTTTTTATTCCCTCCTGTGTTGGCTAGAACAATCCAACTATGGCTATTATATAAATATTGGTTAAAAGTTTACCTTGCAAAACCAAGAACCTAATTAGATCCTCTTTACTTCGAAATTTTCCTTTTAAATCTTGAGATTAAATTCTCTTCATTGAATCATTCATAGACTTCTTCTTGCTTCCTCTTTCTAGAAATGTCAATCAAATTTAAAATTATGGATATCCATTCTACTATATAGGGAGGATCTACTGGAGATCAACCTTGAAATGATATGCGGAGAAGCATTGAAAAACTGGCTCCAAGTTTCTCAGAATGATTTCAATTTATATCAAAATATCTCCATTAAATTGCTCCTAATATTGCTTAATTATTTTAGGAGGTCCCCCAAATTAATTTCAAATTTTACTAGGAGTTAAATATTAATGTTAAAACTTAATTAAGAGCAGATTAAATTAAAAAATGTTTAATAACTTTACGTCCAAATTAAGTTCAAACTTGATTTGGAGGAACTCCTAGAGAAACAAAACTTCATTAGGAGTATTTTAATTTACTAAAACGTATAATGTTCTCATTAAATATGTCAACTTACAGTCTTTTATGGTTAATTAATTTTCTTACCTTTCAACGAAGAATTTAAAAGAGTGTCTTATACTCTACTATAATAGTTTATCTAGGTAGATTTTATCATTATTATAATAAATAGAAGCAAACTAAAATGAGCGCTAACCTTTTGAAAAGAGCGGCATTACTTGGATCAAGTCAATAAAAGTTGTCATTCCAGCAACCAAGAAAAATATAGACCAGAGAGGCATGCACTTAGTGGGAGCCTACTTATGACAACTTTGACCAGTCTAGCTTTGAGATTTAAATATAAGTTAAGTAGGACGTTATCTAGGAAGCTGTGCAAATTGAGAAGGAGGTTAAACAACTCGCCATAGAGCATTAATAAATACCAGTCAAAGTTGACTATTAATGGAAAGAATGCAATAAAGTTTTCCCTTACAAGTCAAATTATAAGAGACACTTGAGAGATATACACAACGATATGCCAATGTTATATCTCAAGCATTAAAAGAAAGATGGGAAGTATGTCTGTGAGTTCTGTGAGAAGCCATATTCTCATACTAGAGACATCAAAGGGCACCTCAAGAAAAAGCACAATTAAAGTTTTTTCTTTATTCATGAACCTACAGGAAATAGATTCCTCTAAAAGAGGAGATCAAGAAACCCATTGGAGTCTCTTAGAGTTGAAGTCTAGAAGCAAGTTAAAATGAAGAAAGCAGTCAATAACTTTCCAGTCTCTGAGATTAATAAAATCATTGTTGAAAAAGAGGAAATGAAGATTCCTATATTAAAAAATTATTGACTTAGATTCTTGCCTAGAAAGCTACCTCACTCTTGAAGATAAAATAGAGAAGAGAGTCATTACTGATGAATAATATGCTTTCAAAATTTATCCTTTCAATTACTTTCTTGCTGATGACAATTTTCAAATGGAATTTGGTAATGTGTATTATGCTCTTTAAAAGGCAAAGTTAAATGAGTGCAGGCATATCATCTAGCTTGATGCTATTTTACTTGGTAAAGATCATGTAGCCTTCAGGCTTCCTTTACTTGAAATGTCTTACAGAGAATTCTTATCTGAAAATAGATGTCAGAGATAAATTAGCTAGATAGTATAGCAGACAGTTGAGGGGATTGTAGAGCTTCACAAGCTAGGTTATGTTCATAGAGACTTAAAGCCAGAGAATATCATGATGAACTTTTAGCCTCTTAGAGTTTATATTATTGACTTCAACAGAGCTCAAAGAGTGCAAGCCTCTGCATAAGGAAATGTATACGGCACTCCTGGATATTTCCCAGAGAGAGGATTGGAGAGATGGAGACACTTAATGGGATATCTGGGCTCTAGCAGTAATAATAATAGAGAGCGACATGGCAAGAAACGATTACTTTAGCTGCAGAGGTGAGAGAGATTCTAAGCAGAGAATCAAGCAATATCTCGATAAAAATAAAATAAATGGAGGTCTCAGAGAACTTGCATACTCAACTATTATCAAGCTAAGAGAATTAACAAACAATAGAAACGATCAAACATCAACTTATAGAGATAAAATTCAGAGAACTGCCACATGACTCTAAACTTATGTTTGTGTGAAATATTTAAAAAAAAAACTCGCTTTTGATACAGAATTAAATTACTAATAGTTTAAAATAAAACCCCAACATAAACCCTATTGAAACCATAATAAAGTATGCGTTAATATTTTATTTTTATCAATCAAACTACTGATAGGGTTTTATGGGTTTTTTATTCAAGAGACTGATTACTCATATCACACACTAAACTAAATTATTCTAGAAAATTGAGATAAATACTTTTCATAAGAAATCTTAGTTGAGTTACCTTGGGATTTCCTTACTCAGTATGCCATGCAATAAGTCTATGCTGAGAGCGAGTTTTAAATGAACTACAAGCCCTTATTAATGTTAGTTCATCGAAGTGAAGAAGGAGAGTTGCATGAATTATCTCACAGAATTGTTAAATCATATAGTCATATAGTGTGTTCTATTGAAAAATAAATGAAATAAGAACAAGCATGAACACGGTATTGAAGCTATTCAGTTCAGTATATAGATTCAATTTCTTGAATAGATTGAATTAAATGGTTTTAAAAAAAAGTGTAAAACTATCTGATAAAATTATCTGGGTTTCTCAATCTCATGTATTTTTATATCATTTTTGCTAAAACAATAATAATAATTCATTTTATTAACAAACCCTCCTGTATAATTTTCGCAAGTCAATTTGTGGAATAATGACAACAACATTAAATTTAAACAATTAAATCATGATAGTCAAGTTTATAAATTAAGTAACTTTATAAAATCTAGTCAAGTTATATCAATAAAATAAATAATATTCAGATCTCTTTATTAACAAAAAATATTCTTCTTAAAAGGGTAGTTTTTCTGGCCACTTATGAACATTCATTTAATTATATTTGTAATTTATATATATATATATATAATTAAATAGCCAATAAGATTAATTTTTAAGGATAAAGAGACTGAATCTATAACTATTTTTTTAAGTAAAATGATTATTAAATCGGACATTTATAAGGATAAGGATTATAAGTTGTCTAAGACTTAGAAAAGATCCCCATTGTTATATCTCACTTAAAACTGAAACACTAAATTACTTATAAAGCTTCTCGACCATAAAATATAATATTTTGCAATTCAATTAAATTGTGAATTTTCCTTATTTCAATCTAATTTCAATAAATTATTGGGATTTACAAAGGTATTCAAAAATATTAAGGACTAGCTTTGCAATTTGCAAATGTATAAACTATTCTTACAGTCATATCTGAAAATTAATATTTTAAATTATTATAATTGATGAGTAATTATAAATGATGAATTTACATGCTGATATTTTTTTGCGATATTTTAACATAAGTTTATGATATTCCTAAATATTAAAAAATTCTCAGTATTATCTTTCTTTTTAAACAACTATATAGAATTATGTTATATTTATAATAAATAAGACACTTGTCTAAGATCCCAGATTTTATTTTATAATTAGTTAATATATACAAATTAGCCATATTAAGATTAGAAAATCTGGAGAACCCTCCACAGATCTGAAATTTTAGCCTATCCCCTCCACAGATCTGAAAAATTAAAAAAATACACCGTGAAAAAAATATTTCAATAATCTAATGACCACTGCCTAATATAATTCACATACTTTAGATCTTAATTAATAAACTTTTTTAAAAAATAATAAATGGATAAACCAATTTTTATGTGATAAATAATGGTACCAAAATGTTTTTTTATAATACTTAAAATTTGGCTTATCCTCTATTTTTTTATAACAAATTTATTAATTGATATCTAGGTATGTAAATTATATTGGGCTGTGGTCTTTGGATTTTGGAAATATTTTCTTCACTGTGTATTTTTCAATGTTCCAGATCTGTGGAAGGATTGGCAAAAATTCCAGAAATGTGGGGGGAGTTGCCGAATATCATATTAATTGGTAATACCCCTTTAAACTATTTTAAAGTAAAAGAAAAGATTCAAGGTTTGAGTCATAGTTATATTTTAAATTTAATTAATGAAACATTTATATTTGAGATTCAGATTTCAAGTCAAAAATTGCCATTTGCCGAATCTTTTACTGTTTGCACAGCGCTGATAGCATCTCTGTCATCAATTAGTTATTGCAAGAAAATGCTGCTTTTAAAAAAGAAAGTAAATTATTTTAAAATAAAAGAATAAACTTTTAAGCTATTTTATTTCTTTAACATACATCTTTGCACGAACATATTTTTGGATTAAATTAATTACATTTATTGAAAATTTAATTTCTACACATTATCTGTACATTAAAATCTATCCAGAATAATTTATTTAATTAAAATACTATCCCTCTTCGATAAATTGCTTAAATTATTGAATTTAACATAATTACACTTAGGGAATCATTAAAATAAATTTATCATAAATCAAAATCGTGGCAGTTAAAGTATGCCAATTTAAACGATCTTGGACTTATTCGATAGGGAATTCAAAATTAGCTGGACTTTGTTATTGGCGGTACTATTTTATCGTGTCCCTGGAGCGAGATAACTCGACTTTAATGTGTGTGTATAATTTAATCAATTTAGAAGTGTTTAATTAATGTGAAGTTATCTCGCTCCATTGATGCTATAAAATAGTACCGCCAATTGTAAAGTCCAGCTAATTTTGAATTCTCTATCTAATGAGCCCAAGTACGTTTAAATTGGCCAACTTTAACTGCCACAATTTTTATTTATAATGAATAGATTTATAATTAATTTTCCAAATGTAAAAGTATTTCTAGAATAATACTTTTATAAATCTTGTTTCCTAAGATAACTTTTAATTCCTAGAAAAATGAATAAATGCTAAAATTTTTGAGGGATTTTCCTGGTCTATTAATCTTTTTAATTTTTTTATTTATTTTTAAATATATCTCACAAATTGATTTTTTCTAGCAGCTTGAAACCATTTTTCTTTTTGAAAATATATAGAAAAAACAATATAATGCTTTATCTTTTTATTCTATCTATTAATCATAGAAATCCCACTCATAATTACTATTCTTACTTGTTGTTTTGAATTATTATGATAATAACTCTGGTATTTATATCTTGCTCTTTTCATTTGTACTGAATGCTAATCTTGAGATAACACCCATTGAAATTCTAATGAGTATTTCAATAATCCATCATTAGTCAACTAGTAAAAAATCATAAAATAAAATGTTCTTAGCACAAATTAGGATTTATTTATAAAATTAAAGGCAAATCAACTTCCTAGAGACCAGGAAAATTCCCTCACCCAAATTTTATATTGATTAATTTATTATAAAATAATTAATTAATTCTTGAAATAATATTTACTTCATTCCTTTAACTTGATATATCATTTTTTACTGATTTTAATTTCTAATCGTTTTTTTTTTCAATTTATAAATGGAATAACGTATTTTAAGTTTATTATTAATTTAAATTAATTAATATACACTATATAATTTTTATTATGTCAATTTAATGCTGATATGGTTTAATCAATTATTTAATTGTTAATGAAAAATCAATAAATTAAGTGAAAATTAAAATTCAATATTTTTTTAAATTTGATGACAATTTTTTGTTTTAGAAATACTGTGATATTTGGAACAGTATAAATTTAAATAAATTTATAGAGCAAAAAACCTTGAGATTTATTATAAATCTTAAGATATTTTTATTGATAAAACACCATAAATCTATTAAGAAGTGAGAATTGTGGTTAAGAACAATTAGATTAAGAATTAATTATGATTAGCGTACTATAATAATTTTTGGGCAAAAATTAAAACCTATTGGCTCGATTAATTGTCCTTATAAAGTAATCAAATCAGGGCTTGTAAATTGAATATAGCTTAATTATTTATAATTTTAGCCAATAATAATTCATGCTTTATCAAATTGTTCTTAACTCCAATCTTCGCTTCTTTATATATTTATGGTGTTTTACATATAGGGGAATATAATTCCATTTATTGAAGGGAGTAGGATTATCTATCAATAATTGCATTCAATTGTATATTAATTATTATTAAAGCTTTAAATTGGATTGAAGACGTCTACTGCTATTTTAAATTTAATTCTTATTTCGCAATATCCTTTGCTTTTATGTTCCTACCGAGATACCCTACCCCACCCCTACCCCACCCCTTACCCACACCCCATACCCTACCCCACCCCCTACACCCCCTTAAAATACCCCATTTCATATCAAATTTTTTATCTACAAGGTCTAAATCGATCTCCTTCATGACATCTCGACATCAAAGACCCTATTTTATATATGAAATAGGGTATAATATCAAATTGCTTTATTTCCATAATTGAAAAACTTTTTCTTTAATATTTTTTTTTACTTATAGTAAGATATTTATATACTATAGTAGGAAAAAATTTTATAAAATTTTTTATCTCTTAAATCAACTCCATCCGACATAACTCGAAGAAATAGTATGATTAATTTTTTATGTTTTTTATTTTCTTATTTTAAATATTCTATTTGTCTATTATTCTTTATAAATAAAGAAAATTAAAAACTTAAAAAATTAATCATACTATTTCTTCGAGTTATGTCGGATGGAGTTGATTTAAGGGATAAAAAATTTTATAAAATTTTTTTCCTACTATAGTATATAAATATCTTACTATAAGTAAAAAAAAAATTAAAGAAGAAGTTTTTCAATTATGGAAATAAAGCAATTTGATATTATACCCTATTTTATAAAACTCCATTAGTATTATTATAGATAAATAGGTGGTAATAGAAATATAAATAATGTTGAAATATAAATTAGTGTTGATATTGTAGGAATACATTTGATTTGGGAAAAATTAAATTAATTAAAATCAATGAAATATTCAATTCGTGGCAGTTAACTTTCTGGAAACCCTCACATTATGGTACTTGTTCGATAGAGAATTATAAATCAGCTGGACTTTAGTATTGGCGATACTCCTCTATCAAATCCCTGAAGCAAGATAAATCCGACTTTAATTTTTGGTGATATGTTTAGTTTATTTTAATGCCGAAATTAAAGTCGATTTATCTTGCTTCAGGGATAAGATAGAGGAGTACCGCCAATACTAAAGTCCAGCTGATTTATAATTCTCTATCGAACAAGTACCATAATGTGAGGGTTTCCAGAAATTTAATGCCGCGAATTTAATATTTATTGATTTTAATTCATTTAATTTTTCCCAAATCAAATGTATTCCTACAATATTGATTTAAAACTTAAAAAAATCTCAAAGTGATAAATACCTAACAAGCAAATAGTTTTAATTATTTAAATTAATCAAAATTTTAAAATCCTTTAAATTATTAGATTTGGTTTTCCTCCATAACATGATTTTCATTGTTGATTCTTTTAAGTTTAAGTTTATCTCTTAATTTTATCCTCAGTTGCGTCTACTTCTCTATTTGTGTGACAGAAATACTATTTAATCAATAGGTTTTCTTTAGTTAAATTCTTTTACACTAAAAACTATTATTTCAAATCTAAAAGAAAATTGAAGTAACAAAATCTCTCTTTAATCTAATTACTGAAATTTTCAAAATGATATATTTAAAGTCAAAATATGATAGTAAAACTACAACATTAATACTTTGTTTAAATTGGAAAAGTAATAATTTAAATTTATTAAGGAAGAATTCGAATTTCTTATGGGAAACTCTTTTTTTAGAATAAGTTTGAAATAAATAATATGATTAATCTACTCCAATAAAGTGTAATAATAGATTTAAAATTTTTTTAATATATTAATTACTGGGCTGACATCTTGATTTTGGGTGAAGACTAGGTAATAGCGAGAATGGTTTTTTACGAGTTTTCTACTTCATGACTGCCACGTCAAGGAATTTGCCACGTCAACTTACTCAGATATGTCGACGTCACGATTAAGATTGATGGTTCGATTTTAGTATTAAACAGTGATATGTTAAATTTATTTGATTTTAATCATTAAACACAATATATTATTAATTATATGCTTTTATATAAAATAGGGTCTTGAGTGTCGAGATGTCTTGAAGGAGATCGATTTAGACCTTGTAGATAATAAATTTGATATGAAATGGGGTATTTTAAGGGGGTGGGGTAGGGGGTGGGGTAGGTATTGGGGTGTGGGGTAGGGGGTGGGGTAGGGTATCTCGGTAGGAACACTTTTACTTATATGATCGCAAAACAATAAACTAAGAGAGATAGGAAAATATTTAAATAAAATGAGTGAAATGGTATTAATAATATGTTTAAATTTATTTTGCAAAATTGATCTGTCTTATTCGAATTTTCTTTAAAAAATGAACTGCATTAAAAAAAATTAATTAAAATGGATTTTTTTTATATTTCAAATAATTTAAGCCCTATAAATAAAAATAGAAATAAAAATAACTTCTATAGCTTTTCCACTCAGTTATTAGGTCTTTATTTAATATATTAATATTTTAGTCTCATCACGATGGCATTACCATCACTCAAAATGATCAAATAATTTTCCAAAATCAAAAAATAGGAGCGATATCAAGTAAAAATTAAATAATTTTAAATTAAAACTTTTAAACTTTTTAGTTTGTTTATATTATTTGATATTCAATCAGAATAAAAGTTCATAACAAGAAAATGAGGAAAATATTAAAATGGAGAGAGATCTGGAAAATTAATAAGAATTAGAATCCTCAATTTTTAATATAAAATTCTTAGATTTTAATTTTTTAGCGTCATAATAATTTTATATATTATTATAATGCGAATTTAAAATAATAATTTTAATTTTTCACCATAGTAAAAATAATGCATCCTTTCTTTAGAAAATTAGAAATTTATGTAAATGCAGAAATAACAAAGATTTATAAATAATATTAATTTTATAGGTTCTTAAACAGTTAAAAATATGTTTACTATTACTAAATATAGAAATTAATATAATTTGGGAATTTATATTAATAAATTAGTTATTTAAATATAAATTATTTTATTAATAATATAGATATTTTTTATTTAGTATAATTTAATTGTTGCAATTTAAAAATTAAAAAATGTATGAATATTATTACATATTTTTACAATTAAAAAAATATTCGATAATTATCAAAAATGAAATAATTTTATACTATTTTAACTTTAAAAAAATAGATTTATCATATTTTAGAAATATATACTCAAAATACTTCATAAAAATAAGATTAATTAAAATTATAGAATAAGATTTAGGTTAAATAGACAAATCCAAATAAGATGAAAATATAAATATGAAAAATGAGCTGATTCAAAGCTTAATTTTAATTTAAGAAATTAACTAAATTTATATAAAACTTTATTTCTTATTTTACTATAGCTTAATCTTAGCTTCAATTGACAAAAAATAATATTTTTAAAATGAATTAGAAATGGAGAATTTATATTGCATTAAATATATTATAAATAAATATTGCCATTATGATTCATTTATATATTATAAATTTTAAGTAAAAAGATTTTATTAAACCTGATTTTATAAATATTTTTGATTTAATAAGCTCTTAAATGTTTAATTAAGTTAAGAATAAAATTAAAATGTTTTAAAATTCGAATTAATATCAATTTAAAGAGTGAAAATATAAATTATTAAGCTTTCTATATAAACTTAAATACTATATATTTTAGATTTTAAGATTGAATATAAATTAGTTGATAATTTTTTTAAAAAAATAATATATAATTAATTTCAATTTAAATTTATTTAATGTTTCAGCTATATAAAGAAAAAGAAATGAATGCTGGAGATAGCTTATTGGCTGGGTGCAGAAACATTTGGGATTATATTCAACTTCAATAAATAATGCAAAATTAATCATTAAACTTATAACAAGAACATATATTTAGTAGTGATATATAATTGTTATTTTATTCATTTTGAAGGGATCTACTTTAAATACAAGGATGATAAAATTAATACTAAACAAGACTTTATAGATTTTTATATAATATTGTAGAAATACATTTGAATTTGGAAAATTAATTATAATTAAATTAATAATAAATCAAAATCGTGGCAGTTAAAGTTGGCCAATTTGAACGATCTTGGGCTCATTCGATAGAGAATTTAAAATTAGCTGGACTTTACTATTGGCGGTACTAATTTATCTCATCCCTGGAGCGAGATAACTTCACTTTAATTAAACTCATCTAATTTCATTAAATTATGACCTCACATTAAAGTCGAGTTATCTCGCTCCAGGGATGCAATAAAATAGTACCGCCAATAGTAAAGTCCAGCTAATTTTGAATTCTCTATCGAATGAGCCCAAGATCGTTCAAATTGGCCAACTTTAACTGCCACGATTTTGATTTATTATTAATTTAATTATAATTAATTTTCCAAATTCAAATGTATTTCTACAATTATGAATTTAAGACTCAAAAAAGTTATAAGTATTTTCTCAAACCATAAATACTGGAGAGAAATCTCTGGTTATCACAACTATTAGAGATATGTCACATTGGATAGAGCTGGAAAGATAGAAAAATCTTACACTTTTTAAAACTTAAGCCTTCGCGTCTGCAGCTCACGAATTTAGAAATCCTCTTGGCGCTATAATTACGTCATTAGAACTCATTAAAAACCATATTGATATGGACAAGGTTGGATAATTTTATATGACTGCCAAGAATTGTTCAAATTTGCTCCTCTTTCTAGTGAATGATATACTAGATTACTCATAACTTGAATTATTTTAATGCGGTTAAAATAAATGTTTAAGGTCCCATTGAATTAAATCAAAATTATATATATAATCCAAAAAGATATAGACAAATAAAGATAACGTTTGCATTGAGTAAACGATAAGAGACTGTATTGAAGTTTTGAGTTTTAAAGCACAATCAAAAAACCTCGAACTTTCATATTTATTAGAAGATCAAATTCCAAAGAAATTAAAATTATTAATTATTCACTATTTACGCCATAATCATAAAAAATTTAATGCATTAGCTGTCTCATCACAGCATTTAAATTTTTTATTAAAATTAATAATCTTTTTTTGAAATTTTATGTTTTTGTTTAATATAAAATGTATTATAATAATCGTAAATTTTATGTAATCTATGCTTGATTTCATAATAAGAATAAAAATTAAAGAAAGCCAATTTATTTATGGCTGCTTAATTTAATTTTAATAATATGATTCCTGTTTTCTAATGTAAATGTTGATCAATTTGTTATTTTAAATATAAAATTTGACAAAAAGTAATTTTAAAAGCCAGTTGTCCCTAATTTTAAAACTAATGACAGATCAGAACAGACTTCGTCAGATTCTAATTAATTTAATTTCAAATGCAATTAAGTACACTCACACTGGCTACTTAGTTAATTTAACAAATAAATAAAAATTATATCATTACTACGTTAAAGTTAAAGTCTCATAGAACGAGGTGAAGTAGAAACTTTTGATCTAAGTAGAAGATACTGGAGTGGGAATATGCAAAGAAGATCAGGAGAAATTATTTAATGCATATGTGAAAATCAAAAACAATAGAAACTTAAACAAAGATGGATGTGGGCTAGGACTTACTATATGTAAAAATTTAGCTGAGGCTTTAGGTGGGAAAATCAAAATGCAGTCAGAAATTGGATAAGGGTCAACCTTCACTCTGAAATTACCTATTCAATACTCAGATTTAAGTTATAGTGTCAATAGTTACAATTGCATTTTTAAATACAGTTAATTGCTTATTTCCCATATTATCAATCTATATTATAGGCTTACTTAAACCTATAGAGTAGAATTTTTACATATCAACATATCTCTATTGATGAAAATAGTGAAGAAAGAGAAAGTCAGAATTTCACCAAACTTTATTAAGTTAATTAATAGCAACTAAAAGCCCCTCGGAGTAAAAGTTTCAAGTTGCAAAAGAATTAGAATGCTCCACAGCACTTAATAAGGCGAAGTACATTTTACAATAAGAATAGTAATATTAGATTCCTAAAAAATAATGAAGTCAACTTTGTCGAGGATTCTAAAATAATTCAACATGAAATGTCTTGGATATATTTTTCATTCTAAAAAATAGATTATAATTTAATAAAATTTCAATTTCGTTAAAATTTTCAAATTCAAAAAGCAGAAAATATTTCTTATATTGAATTTCAATTTTTTATTTTAGGAGAGATGTTTATCATTTAATTAATAAATATAAACAATCAAAACCCCAAAACCCCTTAATGAGGTTTATAAGTGCTTTGATTTGTAGGGAATTTGTTAGGGGTTGGGGTTATTAATAGGTTTTAATGTGAAATTTATAGTAAATTTATTTAATTTAATCACTCAAAATGCACTTTAGGATCATGTGGGAGTGGTCTAAAGTTTATCTTACTTAACCACAACTCTATCTGCTCTAATATTATGTCTGATCTAGAGTTTGGTTTTAATATTATTGATTCTGCCATTTATTTTAATGATTGAGAGACTCTGGTTTTGTCTATAAATTACTTGATTCTTTGCTTAGCATCTTTCTCATACCTAGTAGAGTAGTAATCGTTGCGAGGCATATCGCACTCTATTATTATTGCTGCTAAAGCCCACACATCCCATTAATAATCTCCATCTCTCCAGTCTTCTCTTTCAGGATAATAGCCTGGAGTTCCCATAACACTTCCTAGCCTTGATACTTCCACCCTTAATGCTCTGTTGAAGTCAATAATTGCCACTCTTACAGGTGAGAAGTTTATCATAATATTCTCAGGCTTCAAATCTCTATGAACAAAGCCTAACTTATGTAACTCTTTTATACCTTGTAAGGTTTAGGTTGCTATCAAAGCAAGCTACTTATGATTCCTTTGATCAGTAATAAAATCTCTGAGGGTCATTTCATAGAGTGGGAGTCTGAGAGCCACATGATCCTTGGCAAGAAGAACAGCATCTAGCTTGATTAAGTAACTACACTCTTTAAACTTAGCTTAAGTGAGTACTTGATACTCATTTGTAAACTCCATCTGATATTTATCATCACTTAAGAGATAGTTGAAGGGATACACCTTGTATGCGTATTGATGATCATAAATAACTTTCTTATCAAAGAGTCTTCTATTATAAGGTAGCTTTAAAGAGAAGTGTCTAGGTCAATTTAAGCAAGAACCGGTATTTTCTTGTATTGAATCTTGATCATAATTTTTGTTATTTCAGAGGTCAGTTGGTTGCGTGCCTTCTTAACATACTCTAACACTCTACCTTATTCAGGTACTACGACCTTAGAATATTCCCTCGCTTTTCTTTTGTTTAGAAGCTTCAGCTCAACTTCATGATTCTCAACTTCTATATCTTTCTTGTGAGCTTTTAATAGATGCTTCTTTAAGTCTCTTGTATGAGAGTATTACTTATGGCACTCAAAGCAGTCATACTTTCCATCTATTCTATCATGCTTTAAGTATACAGTGGGCTTTGCTTCTCTATGCTCCTCATGTGTCTGTACCAGCTTGATTTATGAGCAAAATCTCTCTCACATAACTCACAAAAATAGACTTCAACTTCTTCAGTTTGTATAGGAATTTCATTAATACCTTTCTCCTCCTCTCTGTCTCCCACACACTTGTTTGCCATCAATTTTCTATTATTAATTCAATTTTAATAACAGAGACATCAAGTGATAGCTCTGGTAGTTCCTTATGAGAGTTAATCTCGCAGCTATCACACTTTTTATTGCTCCCAAAGGTAAGTCTCATTTAGTTTGATGGAAGTGCTGTTGTTTTTCTTAAAATGTTAGCGCTCATATTTAAATTTGAATTTAAAATTATAAAACTGCCTCTATAACTGAGAGCTTATATGAGAGCTTTGCAAGCCTACAAGTATCAAGGGAAGTTCTTAGAGTATTAGCGAAGATAAATGAGCACTAAGAGACGAACCAGCTCTAAAAATGGGTGAGAAAGTAACCATTTTTACTATCAATAATAAGTTGATTATAGTACGTACCGATTTAGGAGGTGCACCTAATTAAGTACGTACTGCTTTAGGAGGTATTTTGTGATTTTATGATTAAAATTAGGGTGCTCCTAATTAAGTACTAGCTTTAATTAATGCTCCTAATTAAGTACTAGCATTTTAGGAGCTGCTCCTAATTAAGTACGTACCAATTTAAATTTAAAAATATGGAACTATAACAGTAGAAATTGATATCAATCTCTCAAGTTTGAAACCAGTTCTCTAAACCTTCTCCATATCCTTCTTAGAGGTTGACCTCCTATAGGATGCCCATATTTAATAGTAAGTTTTACAGAGGTATATAATTGAAATCAATAAACTTAAATTTGAATATCATTTCTTAGATCTGTAAGCAAGATGGAGTCAATGAATGATGCAATGAAAAGAGTGCAAGCACAAGAATTGATTCAAAGATTTAGAAGCAAGGAGGATTTGCACCGCTACCTGGTGCAGCAAGGTAATGAACTCATAGTAACTAATCTTGATTATGTAGTTGGTTTGTTCCTCCCAACGATGGAAGGTACTAAAATTTCATTTTTAAGAGCCATACTCTGCGAAGAGAAGAAAGCATTAAAAACTTAAGATGTAAAGTTTGCAGAGATTCCAAACTATCCTGAAATCTCTGTGACTAATTTATATGATGATGCTATGAATGACCCAGAGGTTTCGCTGTACCTGCCTACTAAGAAGCAGTTGTCAAATAAACTACCTGAAAGAAACTATTTCTTTGGCATACTTGCAACAATTAAAGGTGATTACTTGAAAGAAATTATTCAAGAATCTCATAAGAAAAGGTACAGCATCTCTTCAGAAGATAAGGACAAACAAGGGATCAAGATAAGTGAGAGCTGGCTATCAGAGCTGCAGAAGCACCCTTATATTTCAAGTAAGATTTGTAGCTTAACTCTTTAGAAAAATCTGGTACTGGCATCTTCTTGATGAAGGAATAGAGCAAGCTTCATAGAGAGCGAAAGTCGCAGACAAAGTATGAAGTTAGCAAGAGACTTTATTCAAATATTTAGCCTCCAGAGTAAATGAATATAGATGCTGGAGCTGGCAGCAAGAGAAGAAACTTAGGAGGAGGGAAGCAAGAAGTAGAAGAAAAGAAAGAGAAACCAGCTCCCTCTAAAGCATTCTAAATGTGACTTATAAATTCATTAACTTAACTACAAAACTTATTTATATACATTCACTCTCCCTTCTTTCGCACACTTTTATGCCAATAAATTATCTACTCTCTTCGCTGAACTTTTAATAAAGTCTACTGTATCGATAGGTAGGTCATGCATCAAGTGGTATAGCAGCAGTTTCTTGTAATGACCTTTTAATATACCCCAGTAGAACTCAATTCCATTAAACTATGGACTGTAAGGTACGTTGAACACTGGCGTTATTCTTAGTTGTTCATAACTCTTCCTTGTTTCTTTAGTCTTATGAACAGAAAGATTATCAACGAATAGTATAATCTCTTATTCAGGGTACTTCTCTCTCAGCTGCTCTAAGAACTTAATATACTGCTCTGTCTTAATAGAGCGAGGATGAATAACATAAGTTTCTAAACCAGCATCCTCGCTAATACCTCCTAGAATTGCCATTTTTTATACCTTGACTTTCTAGTCATATACTTCTATATTACTATGCCTCTTATACCAAGATTTCTAGATAAAAGTGTTGAAGGTAAACACAGCCTCGTCAGCATGTATAAACTTAATATTATTAGTAATAGCTCTCTGCATTTAATTATAAATATAATTTAGGTTATTGTTGTAAAATGGCAGAGTGAAATCAATCACTCTCTTGATACGATTAACACCTTTGTAAGAAATACCATTTCGTTTATAGATGTTGGCTATAGACTAAGCAGAGATCTTCAACTCAGGGAACTGGCGATGAAACATAGTAGCTCGTTGGTCTAAACAGAAGTGAGCCCAATACTTAAAAGTTTTATCATTAATAAGATAGTCAATATGCTTCTATAGAAACTTTGACTACCTCTTAGGCTAAGAATTTAGCTACTATTTCTTTAATTATAGTGCTATAAGACAGTGGGAACGAACAGTTGACGGACTTCGCTTTATGAGTAGAGCAATAGACTTATAGTTTAGTACTGGTTTGATTTATTCACTGTATATATATCACATCCATATCGCAGTTTAAACACTAAATCTATATAATCTTCATCATAAATAGACCCCAAAAGCTTGCTATTTTGTCTCGCATTTAATTAATAACCCCAACCCCTAACAAATTCCCTACAAATCAAAGCACTTATAAACCTCATTAAGGGGTTTTGGGGTTTTGAATGTAAAGTTAAATAAAGTGATTATTGAAAATTGTAAAATTATGAATATAATTTTTATATGGTTTTGTTTTTTTAAGCAAATGGATAGAATTTTAAGTTTAAAAACGTTCTTAAAAGATTAATTTGAATTTAATTTAACAATTCCAAAATAAGTACAAATTAGTAATAATATACTTATATTTATTTAATATTCTGAAACAAATCTTAGAAAAGAACTTGCAATGAATTTGAAGGGATATCTAGATACTTAAGAATTACTGTTTTCAAAGGACAAGTCTCAGCTAATGGCTGATGATTTTGATGAGTTTAATATTAATATTAATATTTTTACTATTTTTATGAAGGTATTATAGATTTACAGTAAGTAAGATTTGACATTAATTAGAAGCAGAATTATAGTGCAATAATTTTTGTATTTCTTAAATACTTTTGCAATACAAACGGTTGAAATGACAACACCTCAATATAAAAATAAAAAAATCTTTCTAAATTCTAATACTCCAGTTCCTAAAAATAATTGGAGTAAATAATTATTTATATAATTTTTTTTAATTGATTCTACTATATTTCTTTAATATCAATTTGTTTGTACTTATGCTTTATATTATATTTAGCTATTTTTATATTTTTAAGGAAATATCGTATCAAAATAAATTCAAAATCATTGAAATACCTCCCCAAATAACTCTCAAGAGTAATAAAATAACTTAATAGAAATTTAAAGTGCCAGTGATTGCTCCTCGTAATAAGCTGAAATCGTCAATTCATAATAGATCCTTTTACAATTTCAATAAAATTAGGAAATTTTAGGATTTAATAGATAAAGCCAAAATATTGTTGATAATTCAATAGGTTCAAATAAAAGCAGAAGCTTGAACTTTCAGAGAGCAAGCAGCTATCTATTGAATAATCGTGAATCTACTAAAACCCAATGTAATCATGCAAAAATATTGATAGTAGACGATGACCCATTCAACTTATTGATTCTTGATGGAATGCTTTAGTAACTGAAGATAACCTAAGTTGATAAGTGCTATGATGGCTTGAGTGCTTTGAAGAAAATGGATGAAAATTTCTCGTCTTCATTTGATTGCAGTTTCCATACGCCAGGTCGGGAGACTTGCTGCAAGTCGCACAAACCCTATCAATTAGTCATCGTTGACAATTAAATGCCTCAAATGAGTGGGCTTTAGGTAGCTCAGGAAATTAGGATAAAACAAAGAAATGGAGAGCTCCCCGAATAACTTAAAGTCATGCTTTTATCTGGCGACGATAGAATTTATTCATGATTTTAAGCTATAAAATATTATAAAAACCATTCTTTTCATCAATTCGTAATTAATTGAATATATATATATATTGATAGGCTTTTGCGTAATGCTGAAGCTTAAAAAGTTTTCGATTTCATTCATTTAAAACCCATAAATCTAGAACTCTTAAATAAAATTCTGGAAAATATTGAGTTATGACATAAAAATTATAGAAAATCTTAATAACAATATCTTAGTTCGTTATCTTATGCGAAAGCCTTAAATTTTTTCAATATATTTATTAATTTTCTTTATAAAAAATTACAATTGCTAATGTTTAAAAATAATATTCGTTTTTTATATAAATTATCAATCTATTAAATATTTAGTTAATTAATTTCTATCATTGAAATTAATTCTGGAGATACGAAATCAATCCAGAAAGATAATTCAAAAATATTCAATATGTCTTAAACGATTAAATAATTTTTAAATCATTATTTACTATTTGGATTTTTGAGAATTTAAGAAATTATTAATTAAAATTATTCTTTTAGAAAAAAGCTATTGAAAAGAAATAAGTTTGTTAGTTTGAAAGAAATCAATTTATAAGAAATCCTGCGCAATAAGAAATAGTTTATAAATATTTAAGTTTCGATAATTAAAAAAATATAAAATTTAAATATATAACACATTATAGTTATTTCCCTAACAACTAAAAATATATGTTCACAAGATTTACAGTGTTAAATAATCTATGGAAATATTTATATTAAATAGTTGATTTTAAACTTGGCTTCTTAATAATTCCCTTAATAAATTAAAAGTCACAAATTTATCAATAAATTTAATATTCAAAATCAAATGATAAGCTTTAAAAAAATAATATTCAAACTACTTTTACTTTTATTGAAGTATAAAATATTAAAAATTTAAATTGGTATTCTTAAATTTTTATTATCAAATAAATTAAAAAATTAATTCACTAAAGAGATTGTTTTCAAGTTAAAATGATAAATTAAAAAAGTAATATTTAAGTATGTTTAGTAAATATTACACTTACATGCAGCATATTAAAACTTAAGCTATTAATAAGATATATTTATATATGAGTTCATAATTTTTTTTTCTCCAACCAAAATTAACTTCATTAATTCATATACATATATTGTTAAAATAACAAAATTATAACGATTACGTAAGAATATTAAATTTAGTCAGGTTTTCATAAATTCAACTAAAAGTTCTCTAATTATTCAAATATTTTCATGTTTAAATGTAATTATATTTTTTAGGAATTAGGCAATTAAATATAAGAATTTTTACAAAAAGTATTTTAAGTAGAATATAAAAAGCACATTTAGAAAAAGATTAAACAAATATTTTGATCTTATAAAAAAAATATTCAAAAATAAAGATTTATTGCTATAAATAAAGGTAAATTCATATTCGCTCAATTATAACTGATTAGGGAATTAAATTAAAAACAAATCATCATGGTAATTAATACTTAAAGTTCAATAATAAAGAAAGAAGAAGTTAAATAGAATATATCAATACTGTATTATTGGCAATTATATTTGCTGTTAAAAATAAAATTCGCTGGCACTATCATTTTAAAAGGCTCTTTATTGAGCAAAAAACAGTACGCTTTTCTGAATATTAATTAACAATTGTAAGTATTGTAGGAATACATTCAAAATTGGGAAATAAATTTATATTATAATAATATTAGTGGCAGTTAAAGTTGGTCAATTTAAACAATAGTGCAAATTAGATAGAGAATTCAAAATTAGCTGGACTTTACTATTGGCGTTATTATTTCATTACATCCCTGAAATTAAATTACTCAATTTTAATTTAATGCCTCTAAATTTGATCCATTATACTCTCATAATAAAATCGAGTTATCACATTTCAGGGATGTAATAAAATAGTACAGCAAATAACAAATCCCAGTTAATTTTGAATTCTCTTTCAAATGAGCACGATTGTTTAAATTGACCAACTTTAACTGACACTTATTTGATTAATATTAATTTAAATTGATTACCCAATTTTAAATGTATTCCTTCAATAATAATAATTTAAATTATTATATGATAAACCAATAATCTATAAATTTAGTTCATCTAATTATTAAACGAGTTAGCAATCATGGTTAAATATTATTCAAATCAACAAATTAAAAAAAAAACTTCTTCAATTTTTTCAAATTTAAATTGCAAATCTATTATTATGTTAAATTATTTTATTCTTTTTTGGATTATATCCTCTTTTCTATAAAATAATATTTCATATTTCAAACAGGACTTTCATATCTTCATAAAATAGTTTTAGTATTTATAGAAAAAAACTATATAAATAAAATTTTAATTAAAAGAAAATAAAATTACAAAATATTTTTGATAAAATTAAAAATACAATTTTAAATTAAAAGTGTGTAAATTAATTAACTTAATGCACAAAATTAAAAATTTGCCAATAAATTATTACATATAGCTTAAAATACTGTAAATTATGTGAATTTAATAAAACTAAAATTTATTTTTTAATATGAATTCTTCATCAATTATAAATGATTTTTACATTAACAATAGTATTATTTCTAAAAAAAATTTTATATTTCTAGTTTAAAATGAAAAAAGAATATATTATTTTTAATTATTTTTTATATTAATGCTTAAGAATATTAATAATATTTAGATTAGAACAATATTAATTTAAAGCAGAAATAATTAATTAAATAGTATTGATGAAAATGTATTTATAGAACTAATTTTATTTAATACAATTTTTTAATATAAGTAGTTTAAATTATTTAATTTGTAAAATATAAGAATTCACAAAATAATTTAAGTGATTCCTATTTGTTATAAAAAGGCTTATAAATCACTGTGTTATTTTACTTGTCTTATTAGTTTAAAAATAAAATTAAATTGGGATATTAATTAAATATTTTCAGTATAATCAAATTTTGTAACACTCAATATTAAATGTACTAAATTTGTCTTTTAATTTTCTAGAGTAAAGAATTATCATCCTAAGCATTTATGTATTATTTTATTAATTGAATAACTGCAATAAATTTAGATTTATAAAATTGATATTAATATTTCCAATCTTATTCCTTTTTTATCCATAAAAAGGTTAGTTTAGCAGTTAAAAATAAACTTTTCAAATATATAAATATTTATGTTAAAATATTTAAAATAAAAATTTAATACTAAATCATAGCTTGTAAAAAATTCTTAAATAAAAGAAATAATGTGCTACTGTAATTTTAATAAAATTTTGATGATAAATATATATAAATAAGAACTATGAAAATTTCAATAAATCCTTTTATATATAAATAATAAAAGAAAATTTAATAAGTATTTCTAATAATAATGCGTTTTTGAATTCATATATTACTTAAAATGTAAGTTCCATAAATTATCTTTTAAAGGGCTCATTCTATGGGTCATGACAAATAAATCCGTTGGAAAGTTGCATTTAAAGATTAAAAGATGGAGATATTTTTTTTAAAAAAAGTATAAAATATTCGCATTTATTAATTAATTTTGTATCTTAGTTTAGAGAAAATAAATACATATTTGTTATTAATCAAAATTATTATTTATTAATTTAAATTAAATTCACATTTGATAATAATAAAAAATAATACTTTATGAGAAAACTCAGTTATTGTTAAATCAAACTATTAATGTAGAAATAGATTTGAATTTAGAAAAATAAAATTATTTTAAATAATTATTATTTAAATTATTGGCATTTAACTTTCTCAAAATCTTGGCAATATGGTACTTGTTTAATAGAGCATTCAAAATCAGCTTACTTTACTATCGATAGTACTCTTAAATCGCATCTATGGTAGAGAAATTTAATTTTGGCAATTACATAAATTAAACATATCACTTAAAATTATAATTGATATATTTCTATGCCTGGCTGGTTTTTAATTATCTATCGAATAGGTACCAAATAAACTAGGTTTGAACAAAGTTAGCAACCAAAAATTTCATAAGAATAATTAAATTTTTTAATTAAAATGAATTCCTGTAATATTTGAGTTTTTTTTAAAATTTGACATTTTAATTAAAATAATTTCAAATTAATTTTACTTTTATAATAATATAGTCGAAGAAATAGCAGTTGTCCTATAGAAAATACAAATGAAAAACTGATTTTACAGCAAGATGATGATATGAGGCCTACAAATTCATATTGTTAAATACTTATCTTTTTTAGCAAATTATTAATTATAATAAATGCCTAATCCTTTTGATCATTTAAGATCAAATATCTCTGTACGATTTAATTTGATAAGAGGGAGAATAACTAAGACCTATTATTTTCTAAATTAGACATTTTAAATTAAGCCATTTATTAAAATTTATTGCCTAATTATATCTAGAAATACAATTAATCGTAAATTATAAGTCTTTTGAATTGACAAAATATGTTAAATTTTGACACCTAAATTATTTTGATTACATTTCAAAATTAATAAATCTAATTAGATACCTATTGATTATATATTAGGAATAGGGAACGAGTAGAGTTTTCTGCCTTGCAAAAAATTATTTAATTTTTATAAATTTCTTGTAATTTTATTCTGAGAGATTAACATTTTTAGTTTGCAATAAATTATCATGAAAATATATGAATAATCTCTATAAAACTATTATCATATATTTCTGTCTTGCCTATTAATTAGTAAAGTTAACTTTTAAACCTTTAATAAATCGAAAATAGGCAAGGGATAAATTTTCAATTTATTTAATGATCATGCTTTAATAATAATCGTTAAAATTATAAAATTTTATTTTGAAATTGTAAACTACCCAAGGGGGGGGTTGGACTGGAAAATCCCTCTCTAGTAATATAAATAAATGGATTATGGAAAAACAATTGAATAATCTTTTCAAAAGGGATTTAAAAATGAGTTTAATACACCAAATAATTATTTAAATTATTCTTAAATATTATATATAATTATATAAATTACTGCAGATTAATAACATTTAAATATATAATTTGGAGATTAAAGATGCAAATATAATTCATTTTAGATGTTCCTAAACAAACAATATCCATTCAGATGATATTTACAATATTAAGTTATTATTATTGACTCTAAAATTCCACTATAAATTAATGAAGAAGAAGATATGATTAATGAGTAAATTGTAAAAAAGATTTATATTTTATCTAAATATTGCTAAAATAAAATCAATTCGGCCAAATTATATTAAAATTAATTATTATAATTAGTGGCAGTTACCTTTCTCTTAACTTAGTCATTATAGTGGTTTTTCGATAGAGAATTTAAAATCAGATAAACTTAACTATTTGTGGAATTTATTAAAGCATCCCTTAAAGGAGATAAATCGACTGTATATAAGGGAGATTTGTTTAGTTAATTTTTATTCCAAAAATTCAAATTGTGATATTTCATTTCAAAAAAATAAATTTAACTTTCACAAATTTTCAATTAGTAAATTTAAATATTATTGAAAAATTTATTATATTGATTAATTTAACACATCACATCTGTAACATGCAACATACACAATCTTAATTTAATATAAACTCTCAGCAATTCACATTTCAAGTCCCTTTGTGATCTGTTAGTAAAATTTGTACCCAACTATATTTTCTAAATCCTTCAAGGACGCTATAAGGTTACCGCTCTGCTATACGTCCTCAACATAGTCGCTTAGCCTTTAGTTACTTCTCTTCTTCCATAATAGCTTCAACACTTCGTGAAGCCTCCTCACCTTTTGGTTATCAGCTGACCTCAGGTGCTGCCAAAAATGCGCTTCGCTATCATAGTCTTAGAGATATATACAACCTCTTGATACTCCTTGACTTCTGTTGCCTCTGCCCAGCATCTGCCACAACCTTCTCTCAGAATCAACTGAGCACGCTACCATAACAAACGCGTCTTTCTTAAACTTTGAGTCACAGCCAACACTGCTTTCCCTCTTCATTATCAGAATGCCTGTTTCTTTTTCTCTAATCTATTGCCTGCATTGCTTGTTATCGGATAAATAAAGCTCATACTTACTTCCCTAAGACAGTTTAACTCTGTAGTCCTCATACTCACTGGAATTTACAATGACAATTATTGGCTCATTGGCGAAGCGTAAGTCAATTTCTCTTAATATTGTCTATTGAATGTCATCTTTATCCTTAGTTAGAATAACTGAGCAGACATGCGACTCCTAATTCTTTTTTGAAAAGAGTAGCTCTGACTAGAAGCTCAAAACCTTTGCCTTCTTTATCGTCTCATCAATGACAACTTTGTGATGTTTCGTGTATGTTGCTGAAAACGCGAAAACCTTCTTATTTTAGAGGATCCAGAGCCCAGTTATAGTATTGCCCAATGAAAAGAACGAGGTTTAGTCTATAATATAATCAAACTCGTTTAAAATTACTATGTCCTCCTTGTACAGGTGTTTATAGTAAGTAGCAATGTCAACCACCTTGATATTCTCATGGATGGACCCAAGGACTTCATCGGTTTAAGTTTACAAAATTTCATTTGGTTCTATGATTGTTGTTTTCAAACCTTTTAAGGCATAGTAGTAAGCAACAAGAGCCTGAATCCAAGTCTTTCCTGATCCAGTTGGCATATCAATTATTGAGCAGTCTTCGTTAGCACTTATTACCAAACTTGCAATTATAGCTTGATATTGCGAATGCTAATAAACCTGACTCTAAAACTCCAGCATATTAGATAAAGTGATAAACTCCTCATGGTCAACGCAGTATCGAATTTAATTGCTTTCACTAAGTTGCTAGGCTACTTTAACCGCATCAATTGCCTGTCTCGAATCTGTGATGGCCAGCTCTCTTGTCTTCACCTTTACTGCTGTTTTTATCCACTCGGATTCGATTAATTTGAGAGTGGCCTCAATACTAGAAAGAGGCTACTCTTTGAGGCTTTCTATTACCAGAATAAGGCTGTGTAAGTTTAGAGAAATCTATTCTTTCTCGAACAGAAGTTTAGAGATGACCTATCGTTAGCTAAGTAGAGAGAGCAATTTATTCAGATGCTAACCTTCATCCTGATGAACCTCTATTTTTCTTAAAATGGAAATAGCCAACATGCGCTCCTCATTTTAAATAGTCAGTAATTTCGACATTGTTTACTGCCAAAGATAGTTTCTGGGTTTTTCACAAATTATTGAAGCTTCTTACTAAGCAAAGCCAAAGGATGCCAACGCTTGAGCAAGGAAAGTCACCTCTTGCTCGTTCCATTGTAGTCCCGCTATCAAGTTTGGGTTTATTTATAGGCTGAGTCTAATCAACCCATAATTGCCTGGCAATGAGTTATCCGATAGTTAAATAATTATGCTCTTGATCATTGCCTCTAAATGAATGAAATCCCCTGGATCAATAAAGTCAAAATCATCACAAGTGTCAAGGTAGAATACCAATAATTTCAGAAGCAGCCAACCTTCATGCTTATACTCCTCTTACATCTTGGTAAGATTTATGTTCATGATAACCACTGCTTTTGGTAGTAATTGTCGAAATGCTTACACAATGTCGAAATGTTTACGCTGAAGTAATAAATCGAAAACTTCATCCTAAACTTTACTAGCTTGATGGTGAATCGCTAGAGCAAGAAGGTTTTTGTGATCTAGCAAAGCTTTCGTAAAGTTCTGTAAGAGCTGGTTCTTTATTTGAATTGGGGAAGAATCAAATGCGGACAGAATGCTAAGCGCCAGTTGCTTGATTAGTCTGTTGTTTCCATCGCTTTCATCAGCCTCTTTGTTTGAGCTAACGTCCTTGCCCAGCTCAGATGAGGGTCTCAAGGAGTTCTTATTAATCAGAGATGAAGTTTACAGATGCTGACACTGATTTTAGATTTGTGCCCCTGTTTGCCTTTTTATTCTTTATCTCTCTTTTCTTATTGTCTCTTAGATAACCTCCTTACTTAGATCATTCAGAGGGGCTTGATCAAATATTGATTTATCTTTAACCTTTTTGAATGTAAGGCTGAAGTTCTGAGTTGCTTGTGAGATGCTCTGCATGTGGAGTTCAGTGACATTCTTGCATGCCTTTCTGAACTTTGAAGATAGTTTTGAAAACCGTTTACGCTTAACTATCTAGCTTTGCGAACTTGACCAAGAGCAATCCTAATCATCGCAGCTTTAGGATAGCTGCCGCCCGAAATTACTTTGTATCTATTCTGAGAAGTCTTCATTTTCGCTTCTCTATCCTGAGTATGTTTTGACCATTTATAATTTGAAATTAAATTATGGTTTTAAATATACTATTGTGATTTAATCTCAAAGTTAATTTAAATTCTTAATTAATAATCTAAATGTGGTCTTAATTAAATTTATTAACAATTTTAATCACAATAAGCCTCTTCTATAGTATGAAAAGACTCACAAGCTGTCATTCACTTTTTCTTAAATCTATGTATTTTTTTTTAATGTAAACATTTCGACAAATAAGAGTTTAGATTGGGTTTTCCTTAGCAGAACCATGAAAGATCTTGCTTGTGATTTTTTGTGATTTTCTTGTGAAGATCACACATATTTCATATATTTTGTGATTTTCTTTGTATATTAAGAATTCTTAATAGGCCTAAGACAAATTCTAACAATTAATAAACAAACTATATTGTAATTTAATCACAAATCTGCAAAATCGAAACAGAACACATGGAATTCCAAATGAGCCAAACTTAAAACCAGAAACGTACATTCAATTAGTTTATGGATGATAAACTCGAACAAGACTTTATGAGAATTTCCTAAGGAGAGCTGATGGGTAGGTTCAGATCGAAGATTGATATTTATAAATACCTCACAGAGATGTGTAAGTTAGCTATAAAATTTTGAGGCCTTTTTTAATAGTGAATTTGTACATGCCACCAATTGAAACTATCAACAAAGACTTCATAAGGCAAGTGTTGCAAGAGGAAAAACTCATCCTAAATAATTGTGACGTTAAGATGATTATTGTGCCAAAGTATGAGGAGCTCTCAGTCATCAACATACTGAGTGAAATAAAACACAAGTCTGATGTACAGAAATACCTCCCAGACATTGGTGATAAAAAAAAGCAAATTGACAGGAAATTCTTTTTCAACGTTTTAAATACCATCGAGCCAGAGTATTTACAAACTTTAGTTTAGCATGCACTAGCCATCCGAAACGATCCAGGTCGAGATGAAGAGAAGGGAGACTTTATACAGATAACGAACACTTGGTATGATAAGCTGACAAAGCTTCCATATATCTCTAGTAAAATATAGTTTTATGATGTTCACACAATTTTCATTTTAGAGCAGCCGGGCAAGACAATACACCTACTCAAACAGAGGACTCGAAAGAATGTTCCCCGAAAGCCAAAAGCAAAGAGAGACTTGGCAGTGAGCTTCTCAGGATTTAAAACTGGGATGCCCGGGACTTAACAGCTTGGTGGCCTTCAAGAAAGTTAATAAAATAGACAAATTAATGAGGGTTATTAAATAGGAAATGAGACTCCATCAAAACAATTTCAATTTAACATTTGAAGCTTAAATCACTTAACAAATTTTAATCACAATTTTAAAACTCTAATCAAACCTTTCCTACTTATGTCTCCAACCGTCTTCTAATCTATACATTTTATACTTTCTTTAATCAAAGCAACGGCATCTATGACTCTGTTGTTGTTTGTATAGTTTAGTTTCAACTTCTTATATTGATTTTTCAGCAGACTAAAGTAATTCTCAATAGGGTTTGTTTGAGGGGAATAAGGAGGGCAAAATACTTATGGTATCTCTAAATCCTATAAAGCATACTTCACCTTATTACTATGGTGGACTCTAAGATTATCACAAACCATAGAAATTTTTCTCAGCCCAGTTTTCCCCTTGAGCTCAGTACTGAACTCTATGAACTTATCAATATTCACAGATTTCTTGTATATTTTGTAGTATTCTAGCCCCTCCTATTCAGATATTGCTGCAACTACTGCATATGCGAAGCTAAAACTGCTTCTGTTACCTTGCTCAATATTCTCCCCTAGACAACAGTATTCAAGTTTTGCCTAGGTGTTGAAAGAAATATTGTTTCGTCCACAAATAGTATAGAGTAGTCGTCTTTCTAAAGCTGCAGAATCTAATTCTACATTTAATATAGCTACTATCCAAAGTTCAACTTTTATCGTTCTGTTTGGGTTTTCTTTGTGATAATTGATTTGCGTTTAATTTTCATTTATTGAAAGAGCTTGAACAGTAATGAAGGTGAAATTTTCATATAGGGATACTTCCTGTGAAACATCTAACATACCTTTTACAATGAAAACCCTGCTTACTGCTTAAGTTGTTTCAAGCTAGTTAAGAATTCAATATGCTCATTCTATAACTTTTACCTCCTCTATCTTTTCAATGTTAACAAAGAATGCAGCTCATCCACAAACGAGGGTTGATGTTCCGAGTAGGTTTTTCCTTACTCGTAAAGTTATTTAGCTATCCTGCAAATGTGCTATGCCAGATGTAGGGGAATTTTAGAAAGCTTTGAAACTTATGAGACCGAAAATAAGTATACTGGTTTTTTAAAGTTGAAACCCTCTGGGAATCTCAGTTAGATAATGAATTGTAATTGCTAAAGTTTAATTGTTTTCATAATTTATAATTAATTAAATTAAATATGAAATAATTAATTTATCCACGAACAATAATTATTCCAACAATATTCAAGTCTTCTACTCTCTGCAATTTAATAATTTGATGTAAGCATTTCGACAATACATGTAAACATTTCGACAAAAACATAAAAATTTTATCAATTGTCCAAAAATTTATGATATAAATGGTAAGTTAAAGAATAGTGTTTTTTAAAAAATATTAGAGTTATTAATTTAATAATTTTCTGAAATGGTCTATAGTTGTCCATGCAGTGGTTGTGACTACACTGGTAGCAGACATGGTACTTACAAGCACTACGAAAGAGAACATATAACAGAGAGGGTGTAGAAATTCTTGGCTAAGAAGTATGTATGCGTAGAATGTTTCGGCAGGTATGCACACCGCCAGTCACTTTGTAGGCATAGAAAGGAATGCGAGGAAAAATTAAAGCAACAAACAAAGATTGAACTATAAAAACTCTCAGACTAGGATTACAAGTTTGAAAATATGAGTCGACCACCCAACCCCATAAAATGCGATGTCACACTTTACTCTGTGTGGGCCAAGCTAAGATAGCAGTAGATGTAACAGGATGGAAGTTTGTTTAGAGCTGTTATAATGGACCCTCCATGGGATTCAACAATGCTGGACCTTGGCTACGATACATTTACTGATAAAAAGATAAAAGAGATCCCAATTGAGATGGTGCAAGAAGAGGGCTTCCTTTTTATTTGGGTCACTAACGGTAAGCCCGAAGTAGCTCTAGACATCTTCAAAAAACACAAGTATCGGTGGATTGAAACGATTGTGTGGGTGAAAACAGATAACAAAGGCAATATCTACAAAGGACCAGGGCGTTACTTGCAGCATGGCATGGAGTTATGCCTGGTAGGAGTCAAGGGAAAGTATGAGAGCAACAAGCAATTTACCAAATTCAGGCAGAGTATAAACGTAATAGTTAGCCCTATGAGACAGTCATCCCAAAAGCCAGATGAGCTGTACAAAATCGTGGAGAGACTCGTTCCCGGAGGTCCTTACCTGGAGGTCTTTGGGAGATCTCATAATCTTCGGGAGAACTGGACGACGCTAGGGAATGAGTTATGACAAGTTTAGTTTGTAGTATTAGTAATTAATAGTTTTAAATATTAAAAGTTAAAATAAATTTACTAAATAATTAATTATTAATTTCCAAATAAATTATATTTTAGCAATAATGAGGGCTTGAAATAGCTAATTTAAAGCTTATACTCCTCAATTAATAACATTATTATAAAAATATAATTTCTTTATTTTTTTAAGTAAATAATGTAGTTAAAACATAATTATTTAGAGCTATCTATAAATATTGAATATAGACAATAGAAATTTTAAATTAATAATCAAATTATAAGTTTTATGACTTAATAGAGAAGTTTGAAAAAAATTATTCTTAATACAAAATTCGACTATGAATAACATTTACAATGTATAAAATTAATTTTATATATTAAAAGTCTCAATTAAAAATATTCAAGGAGAAGTATGGACGTTATATATATTCTCTAATTATTTGTTATAAATATTGAAATTAATAGTATAATTTTTCCTCATTCGATGACTACTACTTCTCACAAAAATTCAAAGACAATTAGCTCGAGGCAGAATATAAAATAGCTAAACACAAATAGATCACTTAGTTTTCGATAATATATTTTCTCGAGTGTATAGCCGTTATTCTAGTTTCACAGGTAGTCATGTTTTATCAGATTAGCACTAAAGGGTTGAAGCTCAGCTATTATTTCATGTGGGCGCTCTTAAAAAAAGTTAAATGCTAAAATATCATATTGTAAAAAATTATTATCTAATTTATAAAGTCTTTGCTGTTCTTGTAATGAGCGTTTACTTTTAGTGAACCAATTTAAAAAATTATTTTGAGAAAAAAGGTTTTGAAATTTTAAAAACACATTCATTGGTTAATAATATTCAACTATAATTTACTTAATAAAATTTATATATATATACAGCCAATTTTAAATTTTTAATCGTTTTTATAATAATTATTATACAAAATTATGATGCTAGTTTCCGATAATAATTATATTTTTGTAAGTATTAGCTTTATTTTTCTAATAAAAAATTAATTAATTGGTTTTACAAGGCTATTAAAAATTTTTAAGGATTAGCTCTGCAATTCGCAAACATGCAAACAATTATTATAGTTGAAACCTAATATATATATATTTATATTTGATTAAAAATAAAGTAATATTTTAAGACTTTCACAGATTCATCACTTGAAATATAATATTTTAAAAGCATAATTTTATTATTAATCAAATCTTGATAGACTAAAACAACCATTTGATTAATTATTAATATTGTAGAAATACATTTGAATTTGGAAAATTAATTATAATTATATTAAAAATTTATTGAATTTGTTGCAGTTAAAGTTGGCCAAATTTGACGATCTTGGGTTAATTTGCAAATTAAGCTGGACTATTTTATTGGCAGTACTATTTTATCTCATTATCACTGGTGCGAGATAACTTTAGTTTAATGGGAGAGTATAATTTAATGAATTTAGATGCGTTTAATTAAACTAAAGTTATCTCGCACCAGTGATAATGAGATAAAATAGTACTGCCAATAAAATAGTCCAGCTTAATTTGCAAATTAACCCAAGATCGTCAAATTTGGCCAACTTTAACTGCAACAAATTCAATAAATTTTTAATATAATTATAATTAATTTTCCAAATTCAAATGTATTCTTACAATAATTAAAATCCTTTCAGGGGTTTAGAGTGGTGGTCATATTTATATGAAAAAATTATTTAATACTAAATTTTATATTTGAGATATAGATAAGAAATTAGAAATTGCCATTTGCCGATTCTTTTACAGTTTGCACAGCACTAATAGCTTCACTTTCTTCTAATAGTTATTGCAAAAAAATGCTGCTTTTTAATATAAAAATTTCTCTAAAAAACATAATTTTATTAATCCTTTTCACCTATTTAATTTCATTAACATATATCTATGCAAGAACTTATAGCTGGATATAAAAATAATTAATTATTATCATGCATAAATCAAATAAATTAGAAAGTTTCATTTAATTATGGGAAAGGTATCTCTTTAAATTTAGAATAAGAAGGTAAAATAAATTAATTTATCTGAAGAAAAAGATTCTTTTTTTAAAAAAAATTGTAATTGAATTTGCATGTGATATTAAAATAAATTATGTAGAGATAATTACACACAAAATTAATATTGTATAGATATTTAAATAAATTTTTTAAACTTGGATTGAAGATTATTTCTGCTATTTTAAGTTTAATGCGTACTTTACAATTTCCTTTGTTTTTTCTTATATAATAGCTAGGCAGTAAACTCATAGAGATAGAAAAATATTTAAATAAAATTAGGGTAATTTACATATTAATATATCAATTATAATTGTAAGAAATGTAAAATTATTAAATATTTATTTACTCTGAAGTGCTACTTTTATTAAATAAAAATAAGAAATGTGAAATTATTAAAAAATAAAATTAATATAATTTAAATGATAAATGTAATCATTTAAATAAAAATAGAAATAAAAATAATTGCTATAGCTTTTTCACTTAGTTATAAGATCTTTACTTAATTATTTTCTTTTAACATTTATTAATTTTATATAATTAATATTTGTGAATTATATTATAACAAATTAATTATTCCGTTAATCTATTTTTTGAAATGAATGAATGTAAATATAATAAATACAATCAATAAAGAGTAATCATTAATAAAATAATATTATGAATTATTACTTTTTTAAGTAAATCTTCTGATAAACTGTCAGATTTACAAATGATTCCATTTCGTCATTCTAGAAAATAGGTTATTTTCTTATCAATTATAAAGCAGAATGGGAACGCTAATCATTCTTTTGAGTTTTAATGGATATTTCCAGTAAAAATCACTTTTTAAAACAAAAGGTTTAAGAAAATATATATTCAATTAGAGTATTTAAAAAATACTCTAATTGCAATTAAATTTAATTTGCAGATAAATTATACATTTGACAAGGGAGTAATGCTCATATTAAAATTATAGAGATTATTTTATGAAGTCAAGGATCAAAGAAAAATATATTCAGTCTATAAGAAGTCCTAAAAAAATAAGTTCTTGACTGATAAAAATGAAATTATAACCATTTTAATGTATATTTTAATTAAAAAAAAAGTATTTGTTTTCAAAATATTTAGGTATTAATCAATTATAAATAAAATATAATCTCATCACGATGGTATTCAAACCACAAACTCCTAAGATTTTATGATTTATAATTTATAAAGATCATAAAAAATTATTAGTTTATGAAGAATATGATTATTTATCGTTTCAAATTTAATAATTTAAACTTTATGTATTAAGAGTATATATAAAATTAAGCCCATTATTAAACTATAATATTTTTGTAGTGGATTATAAAAATCCACATATTTAATCAAAATTAATCTTTTAAAGATTAGTAAATAAGAAGTTTTTTTATAACGGTAATTGGACATTTATTTTTTATTTGAAGAAACACTCGAAAAAATGACTAAAAAAACAAAATTATAATCATAAACTTCAAATTATTTAGATTTTAAACATTCAGCATATATCTTTCAGTTAAAATGTTTAATTACAATTTTCTTATTATTTTTTTTATTTAGTACTTTGAAGAATAAAATTAAGAGGTTTATATTACTATCACACAAAATGATCAAATAATTTTTCAAAACCAAAAGATAGGATCCATATTTATTTTATAAAAATTGGTTTTTTATATGATTAATATTTGATTTTCTTAAATTATAATATAAAGAAATATTTTAATTTATTCATATTTAATAAGAATAAATCTTAATAATTAAAATGCGAAGGAAAAGAAAATAGTGAAGAAAGCTCAGAAAATTAATTGTTTTTGAAGTCCACAATTTTATTAATATATTTATATATATATAATATATATATATATATATATATATATATATATATATATTAATAAAGCAAATCTTAATTAATATTAATGCAGAAATATATATTTAATTAAAGGGTATAAAAATTGAAAATAGAAATTTATTCAAGTTTTTAAATATAAATTGCCCAAATAAAAACGTTAAAATTAATTAATATTTGTATTTTTTAAATAAATTTGGCTTGTTTAATTCATTAAAACTTATTTTTGCTAAATCGCCCTATAGAATAAAATTCTAAAGTAAAATAGAACTTATAAATTAAAAGTTATAGCCATTTTTATTAAAGTAAACAAATGTATATCTATCTTATTAAATCAAAAGATTTCTATTTTTCAAAATTTTTTATAAAACTTCATATCAAAAAGCTTTAAATTGTCTACTAATATCAACTTTCCTTATATTAATTAAAATAAAAAAGTATTTCCTAAATATATAATGTTAGTACTATAAAAAACTTCTTTTTATTTAAAATTTTCCATAAAGAGAATTAAAACTTATCCATTTTTGCTAAATTGCATAATTTATACAAATGTCGAAAATCAAAAGATTATAAATAATATATTAAATTTTTTGTTATATTCATGAATAAATATTTATATGTAATTAAATAATAGTATACAATTAAAAGAAAGAAATCGATATTGCTTAAATAATTTATTTTAATAAATATATAAATTATTAAAAGCATTTTAAATGTAAATATATCATGATTTATTCTTTTATTTTTTTCTCAACGATTTTATATAATTGATAAGAAATAACTCCAATAAATGTAATTTAATTAGTTATGTTCAGAATATCGTATAAAATTATTAATATATTTAAATATTTTTTAAGAAAAACGAGTGTAATTTATAATTTGCCTTCACTTATAATTTCAAACAAGGTAAAAGATATAAAAGATCAATATATAATAAAAATGCTTTATTTAGACAAGTAAAACAACTAATTAGCTCTAATTTTATGTTCGCGTTAGATTTGTTAAGAAATTAATTGATAATAATATCAAAATTTACTGACGATAATAAATCCTAATCCCAAATAAAAACTCTGCAAAATCATATAAAATAGTTGAGTTAATTATAATAGCTCTTATTTAAATACTAAATTAAACAAAGACTTTTTTAAATTTAACTTAAATAATCAAGCATGATCATAATTTTAAAAACAGCTCCATTTTTTTTTACAAAATTAATTATAAAATTAAATGTTTCCAGATATTTATGCTTATTAATATATTAAAAAAACTCTCTCTCGTTTTAAACAATTTTCAATTTATAATAAATTAAATTAATTAGTTTAGATTTTATTTTTATAATATATAAGCTATATAGACAAGTTTGATCAAGTTGAAGATAAGAAAATAAAAAATGAGCTGATTGATAGATTAATTATAGTATAAAAAAGAATTGATATTTCTTATTAGATTCATATATAATAAAACTTATATAAAAATATTAGTTCTATTAATTCTTGCATAAATAGATTAAAAATAATATAAAGAAAAAGGAATGATAGTTTAAGATAATAATTTAGACGGATGCAGAAATATTTGGGATTATATTCTTCTTCAAAAATCACATAAAAGCTCACAATTGGATTCATATCAAGTATAGATGCCAAGCAGTGATTAATATAATTAAAATTATTAATTAGATGGAATTTACTTCAAATATAAGGATGATAGAATAAAAAAGCAAGACTCATATATTTTATAATAGCTTTATTCATATATTAGACTCAAAGAAGTTATAAGTATTTTCTCAAACCATAAATACTGGGCAGAAAACACTTGTTATCACAACAATAAGAGATATGTCACATTGGATTGAACTTCAAAAGTAAAAAAATCTTACGCTGTTCAAAACATAGGCCTTCGCTCAAGCAGCCCATGAGTTTAGAAATCCTCTTGGCGCCATAATTACTTCATTAGAACTTATAAAAAATCATATTGATATGGATTAGGTAGGATAATTCTACATGACTGCCAAGAATTGCTCTGCTTTGTTACTTTTTCTTGTGAATGATATACTAGATTACTCTTAGCTAGAATATAATTTTTAAAATATCAACGCCTCAGAAAAACATTTTTCGAATAGTTGATTTTTTTTAACGGAATCAGATCATTACTTCTGCATGCAAATAAGTTTGTTTTTTAGGGGGTTTTTGGATCATAATTTAAGTTGAGGAATTGAGTTTGTAGATTTCTAAAAAAATTAACGATTTGGATAATTTTTTCTTCTGAGGGGATCCAAAATCATTAAATTACTCTAAAATCTATCTGTATTTTAATTATTATTCTTCCTATCATCATTTATTCATATTACTGCCATTTAATCAAATAAATAATGTTTTCTTAAAGATTCTTTATAAGTGAAAGGTTTAAAGAATTTCATATATTTTGCAAACTACTTTAAATTCAAAATATTTTTTATAATAAAGTTATTTAAATTTCTAAATCTTTCCATAAATAGTTTTATTTTTTAAAAATTTTCATTTAAAATGAATATAGAAAATCATAAATACAAAATAGTTTAAAATTAAAAATGCTCAAATTTTTAATTGTTAACTAAATAAAATTAATCAATCATAGAAATATATTTATATATTTCCGAAATTTCATATTTACTGAAACATTTATCTTATGTTAACAACTTTTTATAAAAATTTATTTTTCAGAGCAAATTTCGCAAAGCTTAATGAAATATTAAGAACATCTTTTATAAAAATGATTTGATTAATGATAAATGGTAATAAATTTAGTAAATTGAATCTTATGACAAAATTTTATTAGACTTTTTAAATAAAATTATTATTATTTGATATTTAAATGAATAAATTTGATAAAAGGTACATATTTCATATGATAATATTTATTTAGAATCTAAAAAGATTTTAACAAATTATGAGAACATAAGAATTGAATAAACACTCAAGGAATGCATTGAAGTCCTTAATTTTAAAGCATAATCAAAAGGTCTTGAACTTTCGTTACTGATCGATGAAAAAGTTCCAAATAAATTTTATAGTAATATAAATAATAATTTAACTTTTATTGATATATTTAATAAATTTTTGTCTGATTATAACAGGCTTCGTCAAATATTAATAAATTTGATTTCAAATAGCATAAAATACACGCACATTGGATACATCAAATAATTTATTATTTTCTTCTAATTTAAAGTCAGAGTTTTGGTAAATAAAAACAGTTCAAAACTTTTGATCTAAGTAGAGGATACTGGAGTGGGGATCAAAACCCCAAACCCCCTTTATGAGGTTTATAAGTTGTTTGATTTGTAGGGAAATTATTATGGGTTGGGGCTATTTAATAGGTTTTAATCTGAGATTTAGAGTAAATTTATTTAATTTAATCACTCAAAATACACTTTTGGATCATGCGGGAGTGTTCTGAAGTTTATCTTACTTAACCACAACTCTATATACTCTTATTTTATATCTGATCAGAGTTTGGCTTTAATATTATTGATTCTGCCATTTATTTTAATGATTGATAGACTCTGGTTTTGCCTATAAATTACTTGATTCTTTGCTTGACATCTTTATCACACCTTATACAATAGTAATCGTTACGAGGCATATCGCACAATATTATTATTATTATTGCTGCCATAGCTCACATATCCAATTGAAAATCTCCATCTCTCCAGTCTTCTCTTTCTGGATAATAGCCGTGAGTTCCCATAACACTTCCAAGTCTTGATACTTCCCCTCTTAAAGCTCTATTGAAATCAACTATAAATACTCTTACAGGTGAAAGGTTCAGCATTATATTCTTAGGTTTGAGATCCCTGTGAACAAAGCCAAACTTATGAAGCTCTTTGATACCCTGTATAGTTTAGGTTGCTATTAATGCAAGCTATCTATGATTTCTTTAATCAGTTATGAAATCTCTGAGGGTTATTTAAAATAGTGGGAGTCTGAAAGCAACATTATATTTGGCAAGAAGAACAGCAAATAGCTAAAAAGTAATTTTTCTCTTAAAACTTAGCCTGATTAAGTAATTGATACTCATTAGTAAACTCCATTTAATACTTATCATCACTAAGGAGATAGATGAAGGGATATACCTTGTAATACTGATGATCCTTAATAACTTTCTTGTTATAGGAATCCTCTAGAATTAGATAGCTTTAGAAAGAAGTATCTAAATCAATCTATGCAAGTACTGATTTTTTCTTGTATTATATTTTAATAATGATTTTAGTGACCTCTGATACTTAGAGGTTACACGCAATCCTCATATACTCTGATTCGCTTGCTTGTTAAAGCTCGGCAACTTAAAGAAGCTCCCTTGCTTTACTTTTGTTGATCTACTTCACTCAAAGTAATCATACTTTCCATCAACTTTGTCATGCTTTAAGTATACAGTAGGCTTAGCTTTCTTATGGACCTTCAAATGCCTGTACCAGCTAGATTTATGAGTGAAGTTTCTTTAACACTTCTCACAAAAATATACTTCAACTTCCTCTGCTTGCATTGAAATTTCATTTCTAACTTTCTCCTTCTCTCACACACTTGTTTGCCATTTATTTTCTATTATTAATTTATATTTTAATATCAGAGACCTCAAGTGATAGCTCTGGTAGTTCCTTATGAGAGTTCATCTCACAGCTTTCACACTATTTATTGCTGCCAAAGGTAAGTCTCATTTAGTTTGATGGAAGTGCTGCGGTATTTCTTAAAATGTTAGCGCTCATATTTAAATTTGAATTTAAAATTATAAAACTGCCTCTCACTGAGAGCTTATATGAGAGCTTTGCAAGCCTACAAGTATCAAGGGAAGTTCTAAGAGTATTAGCGAAGATAAATGAGCACTAAGAGACGAATCAGCTCTAAAAATGGGTGAGAAAGTAACCATTTTTACTATCAATAATAAGTTGATTATAGTACGTACCGATTTAGGAGGTGCACCTAATTAAGTACGTACTGCTTTAGGAGGTATTTTGTGATTTTATGATTAAAATTAGGGTGCTCCTAATTAAGTACTAGCATTATTTAATGCTCCTAATTAAGTACTAGCATTTTAGGAGCTGCTCCTAATTAAGTACTAGCATTTTAGGAGCTGCTCCAAATTAAGTTCGTACCAATTTATATTAAAAAATATGGAACTATAACAGTAGAAATTGATATCAATCTCTCAAGTTTGAAATCAGTTCTCGAAACCTTCTTCATATCCTACTTAGAGGTTGACTTCCTATTGAATTCCCATATTTAATTAGTAAGTTTTACAGATGTATTTAATTAAAATTAATAAACTTTAATTTGAATATCATTTCTTAGATCTGTAAACAAGATGGAGTCAATGAATGATTCAATTAAAAGAGTGCAAGCACAAAAATTGATTCAAAGATTTAGAAGCAAGGAGGATTTGCATATCTACCTGGTACAGCGAGGGAATGAAGTCAAGGTAACTAATCTAGATTATGTTGTTGGTTTGTTCCTGCCAACGATGGAAGTTACTAAAATTTCATTTCTAAGAGCGATACTCTGCGAAGAGAAGAAATCATTTAAAACTTAAGATGTAAAGTTTGTAGAGATTCAAAATTATCCAGAAATCTCAGTGACTAACTTTTATGATGATGCTATGAATGACCCAGAGGTTTCGCAGTACCTTCCTACTAAGAAGAAGTTATCAAATAAACTACCTGAAAGAAACTATTTCTTTGGCATCCTTGCAACAATTAAAGGTGACTACTTAAAAGAAATTATTCAAGAATCTCATAAGAAAAGGTACAGCATCTTTTTAGAGGATAAGGACAAACAAGGGATAAAGTTAAGTGAGACTGACTATTAGAGCTAAAGAAGCACCCTTATATTTCAAGTAAGATTTGTAGCTTAACTCTTTTAAAATCTGGTAATGGCATCTTCTTGATGAAGGAATAGATTAAGTTTCACAGAGAGCGAAATTAGCAGACAAAGTATAAAGTTAGCAAGAGACTTTATTCAAATATTTAGCCTCCAAATTTAATGAACATAGATGCTGGAGCTGGCAGTAAGAGAAGAAACCTAGGAGGATGGAAGTAACAGGAAGAAGAAAAGAAAGAGAAGCTAGCTCTTACTAAAGAATTTTTAAAGTGATTTATCTATTCATTAACTTAACTCTAAAACTTATTTGTATACATTCACTCTCCCTTCTTTATCACACTTTTAAGCCAATTAATTATTTACTCTCTTCGCTGAACTTTTAATAAAGTGAACTGTATCAATAGGTAGGTCGTGCATCAAGTGGTATAGCAGCAGTTTCTTGCAATGACTTAATTATATACCGCAGTAGAATTTGATTCCATTTAACTATGGGCTGTAAGGAAGGTTGAACACTCGTGTTATTCTAAGTTGTTCATAACTCTTCCTTGTTTCTTTTGTCTTATGAACAGAAAGATTATCAACGAATAGTGTAATCTCTCATTAAAGGTACTTCTCTCTGAGCAGCTTTAAGAACTTAATATACTGCTCTGTCTTAATTGATCGAGGATGAATAACATAAGTTTCCAAACCAGCCTCCTCGCTAAATCTTTCAAGAATTGACATTGTTTATACCTTGACTCTTTAATCATATACTTATATATTATTATGTCTCTTACACCATAACTTTTAGATGAAAGTGTTGAAGGTAAACACAGCCTCGTCAGCATGTAAAAACTTTATATTATTCTATTGAGCTCTATGCTTTTAATTAAAAATATAATTTAGCTTATTGTTGGAAAATGGCAGGAGTGAAATCAATAACTCTCTTGAAACGATTCACACGTTTGTAAGAGATACCATTTGGTTTATGAATGTTCGTAACAGACTAAGCAGAGATCTTCAATTCAGGGAACTGGCGGGGAAACATAGTAGTTCGTTAGTCGAGAGAGAAGTGAGCCCAATACTTCAAAGCTTTTTCATTAGCAAGATAGTCAATATGCTTTTATAGAAACTTTGAATTCTTCTTAGGCCAAGAATTCAGCTATTATTGCTTTAATTACACCTTTCAAGCACTGAGAGAGAGAACAGATAATGAACTTCGCTTTAAGATTAGTGAAATAGACTTATATTTGAGTACTGTTTTAACTTATTCACTGTACATATCACATCCATAGCGCAGTTTAAACATTAAATCTATATAATCTTCATCATAAATAGACCTTAAAAACTTGTTTTTTTTGTCTCGCATTTAATTAATAACCCCAGCCTCTAACAAATTCCCTACAAATCAAAGCACTTATATACATATTTAGTGGTTTTAGGGTTTTGAATATGCAAAGAAGATCAGGAGAAATTATTTAATGCCTATGTAAAAATCAAAAACAATAGAAACTTAAATAAAGATGGCTGTGGTCTAGGACTTACTATCTGTAAAAATTTAGCTGAAGCTTTAGGTGGCAAAATTAAAATGAAGTCAGAAATTGATAAAGGCTCAACCTTTACTCTGAAATTACCTATTCAACATACTTAGAGCTAAGATATTAGAAGTTATGATTAATATATTTGCAATCTTTTTTAATAACAATTGGAATTATAGGCTTATTAAAACTTATATCACTAAACGATTACTTAAGAGGACATTTCAAATGATATCTAAAGAGAAGTTTAATAAATTTCTAGGCAAATTTTAGTAAAAAAATAGAAATTAAGCCCACATCGTTGTTAAAGTGCCAATATATAGATAAAAAAGAAAGCTGTATTAAAAAACCTTCGACATTTTTCATCTTAAAATATTCCTTCTGATAATAAATGTTTACTGAATACTGAGGTGAATTTCACTGAGGATTTTTATATTGCCATAAAACAATTAATTTTATAAAATCGAATCAAATAAATAAGAATTCTTCAGCTTCATTTTTATTTTAAAAAACAATATTTTCAATTAAATTTAGTGTACTAAACTTTGATATTAATTTGGATTCATTAAATTTGTAAATTTTATTCAAGATTAAATAAATTTATATAAAAATACTTTTATCTATAAATACTTTACTTCTTTATTAAAAAATAGATTAAAGTTTAACTTTCCTTATATATTTTTCAAGCTAAATGATTTTTTATCCAAATATACTGACATTCTTTTAAATTAAAAAAATTATATCAATAATATATTTTATAAATAAAATCTAATATTCTGAAACGTATTAAAGAAAAGACCTTGCAATGAATTTAAAGGGGTATTTATAATCTTAAGAATTATTATTCACTAAAAGCAAATCCCAATAAATGGCAGATGACTTTGATGAATTTAATATATCTAAGATTATATTTAAAAATGAAGGCGTCATTGATCTATAAGAAGTGAGATTTGACTTTAATTAAAGAATGAATATCAGTGCATATTTAATTTGATTGTTTTTAATGCAATAAATACAGTAGAGATGATAACACCTCAATGTAATAATAATACTCAATATCGAAATTTTAGCAATATTGTTGCTGAAAATAATAGACCCCAATAATTAATGGTTAAAATTTTTACAATTTATCAATATTTTGGATTTTAATAACGATACAAATAATTAAAACTAGTGGGTTAAAGAGGTATCCAAAAATAATATTCAAACATCATAGAATAACATAATTGAAATTTAAAGTGCTAGTTCTTAATCTGCTTCATAAGTTGGAGTTATAAATTAATAGTAAGTATAAATCTAATTATAGGAAAATTTGGGTGTTATTAGAGAAAGTTCAAATCTTTATGATTAACAAATTCATTCTAACAATAGCAGAAATTCTAGTTTTCAAAGACTTAGCAGTCAAAGATTAAATGACCAAGAGTCCGCTAAGACATCTTGTAATCATGCAAAAATTTTGATTATTGATGATGACCCTTTCAATATCTAAATACTAGAAGGCATGCTTTAATAACTTTAATGATATTTATCTATGTTTATTTTAATAACTGAAGATAACGAAAGTCGATAAGTGCTATGATGGTTTCATAGCCCTAAAGAAAATGGATAAAAATTTCACCGCTTCCTTTGATTGTAATTTTCACACCCCTGGTCGAGAAACTTGCTGCAAGTCGCACAAACCCTATTAACTAGTCATTGTTGACAATTAAATGCCTCAAATGAGTGGCCTTGAGGTTGGCTAAGAAATCCGAATGAAACAAAAATTTGGTGAGTTATCTTAATCTCTTAAAATCATGCTACTATCAGGTGATGAAAGAATGTGTTTTTATATATTTTAGTTTTATATGAAATCTATTTCAGCAATATGTATTATGAAAGGCTATTGCATAATGCTTAAGCCTAAAATGTTTTCGATTTTATACAATTAAAACCTATAAGCTTAGAAAGTTTAAAGATTATAGTACAAAATATTGAATTATGACAGACTACAAACATTTATGATAAATCTTTTCAATAAAAAACTAATTTATTCATTATAAGCTCATAAATTTATTCTAAATATTATCCTTCCAAAAGAGGAATAATATATAATAAGGATGATTTTATAAATTAAATTAAATTAGGTTATTATAGAGAATTTAGAAACAGTATCTGTTACTACCGAGATCCCCCCCCATTACCCATACCCCCCACTAAAATACCCCATTTCATATCAAATTTTGTATCTACAGGGTCTAAATCGATCTCCTTATTGACATCTCGACATCAATTTTATAAATAAAATTTCATTATTATTTCAAATATAATTTTTATATTCAGGTAGTGGAAATAAAAAATATGAATTTTATGCTTTGTCAAGTTTTAGGATGTTAGTCAACCATAATACACTATGCCTTATGAAATATAATTAAAAAATTTTTTTTTCATTAAATCATATTTTTTTTTAATTCAAATAAAATATTTCGATACTATATATATTATACAAATTTTTTTAATTTTTTTCCCTTTAATCAACTTCATTCGACATAATTTAAAGAAATAGTCTGATTAAATTTTTAAGTTTATTAATTTCTCTATTTTATATATCTATTTCTCCATTATCTTTTATAAATAGAGAAATTAATAAACTTAAAAATTTAATCAGACTATTTCTTTAAATTATGTCGAATGAAGTTGATTAAAGGGAAAAAAATTAAAAAAATTTGTATAATATATATAGTATCGAAATATTTTATTTGAATTAAAAAAAAATATGATTTAATGAAAAAAAAATTTTTTAATTATATTTCATAAGGCATAGTGTATTATGGTTGACTAACATCCTAAAACTTGACAAAGCATAAAATTCATATTTTTTATTTCCACTACCTGAATATAAAAATTATATTTGAAATAATAATGAAATTTTATTTATAAAATTGATGTCGAGATGTCAATAAGGAGATCGATTTAGACCCTGTAGATACAAAATTTGATATGAAATGGGGTATTTTAGTGGGGGGTATGGGTAATGGGGGGGGATCGGGTACCTCCTGGGGGGATCTCGGTAGTAACAAGTATCTTTAATTCGAGAAAGTTCCTGAATATTATTTAAACAGCACTTTTTTAAATAAATGTCAATATTTATTACTAGATTTTATAAAATGTGTATTTAATAGTTAATACCTAAAACCCTTTTAAGTAGTATTTTAAGTGGGTTTGTTGATGAAAGCATTTTTTACTGTAAAGTTATATTAGGTATATTATATTTTCTCTGCATGTTAAAAAATTTATATATTTTTAATTGATTCTTTATACTCAAATAATATGTTTTCATATATTTCTAATTTTTAATGCATTTTGATAAAAATAATTTAGTTTAAACACTTATAAAATCTTTTTAAATAATTTTAGATGCATCCATTATAATAAAATGTTTAAATTTAGGTTTTTGTGAGTCAGGCGAAGTTTATTAGAAAATATTGGCAAAATGATTAATTCTAATACATTTAAATTATTCATTATATAAGTCATAATTCTATAATAAAATTATGAGAAGAAAAGTCAAATTCATAATTTTCTATTTGTATAGCCAATTTAAATTTTAGTTCCTATAAATCTAGTAAATTTTATAGGATCAATTAAATTTTTGTTTGCAATTTTTGGAAAATATTTGAGATTAATATAATACCGGGGATTTCTCTCTATTAAAATAATTCTTTATTAGGAAAGCACTTAATAGGTGTTATTGTCAAACTTTATCTTTATGAATTATATTTAAAAGACAAATTGTTTAAAATTTCTTAATAGGTAAAAACTTAATTATTATCATGTTTAATAAAGTTAATCTAACACTATTAGTATATGAAACATACATAGAATGAAATTAAAAATTGAATGTAAAAAATTTTCTCAATAAAAATTGCAGGTTTATGTAAAAGTAGTATAAAATAACAAAATAATTAACAAAACTAAGATTTTCTAATTAATATAACATAATTTTTATAAGTTTATGAACATTACATCAAATTAAAAAACTTATATTTAAACAATTTAACACACAGCAAATTTAATCTACATTTATAAATGAAATAAATAAATAATTAATTAATTGCAATTTAGGAAATTATTTCTATTAATAAAATATTTGAGGGTTTTTGGGGGATTTTAATACAAGATAAAATTATAAATAGTATGATTTCTTTAGAAGGTTAAGATATAAATTATAAAAATAATGGTATTTTCTATATTAAATACATTAAAAAAGTAGGTGCGATGATTTTAAAATCTATTCATTACTTATAATTTATATAATTAAAAATTTATTGAATTTTTCACTTTTAACCATAGTTAATTTTATATTATTGAGTCATTATGAATAGAGCATTTTTTTCTACTTTTAAATAGATTTCTGTTTAACTAATTATTACTATAATTTGCATTTTGCATATTTTAGATGGTTTTTTATTTTTTATATTTGTATTTGTAAAAATTTATTATTTATTTATGATTTAATAATAAATTAAATTAATTATCAGATTTAATATTGTAAAATAAACTAATTTAAAAAAATTCTTAATTTAATTCATTATATCAAAAAGGTTTATGAGTAATCCTAATAAAAGTAAATCTTAAGAAATGATAGAAAACAACTCTTAACCAGATAATCTTGAAGAATAGTATTGTTATAGTTCAAATAGTTTTATTATAATATGTTACGATATTTAACCAAACAGATATGCCAATGTTGGATTTATAATTATTTGGTACAATTAAAAGATAAAATTTATGCCAAGGGTATATGAAAAATGAAATATTATTCTAGTATTTTTACTATTATATGCATAAGGAAAGTTAATTTTAAATTTTCTTAAATGTAAAATGTTCATATTTTAAATTTTATTAAAAAAATTTCATATTTCTTATTAAAACAACTTCAATATTTAATTTGAACTTTCTAATCCAAATTTCATCTTCTATTAATAATAAAAATATTATTTCTAAACTTTCATACTATATGTATATATACTTAAAAATATGCATCTTAATGAGTTATTAATAAGAATTTTATATTAATTTTGAAGAGCAGAGTTTAAGAGAAGGTGTCAGCTTTTTGCTTGAAAATTGGGGGTGGGTTCTAAGTCTGTCAAAAGATTTTCGAAAATCTTATTGCAAAATATTTTTTCAAAACCTTAAAATTTTAAGCCGGTGTATGATTAATTTTCTACCTCTCTATTCAGGTCCAGTCCTCTCTCCTCCATAAAATTATTAATTTTTTATCAAAATTTTATTTCTCATCTTTTTAATCGAGCTACTTCATGACATCATGATTTTATAACACTTGTAAATTTTATAAACTATATAAATAAAACGAAAATATTTATTCTTTATCTGGGGCATATATTTGCTATAATAAAGTTAATTAGATAGTATTAATATTATTTATGATTTCAAAGCATTTTAATTATCTAAAATATAATAATTTTATTTAAACATATTTTATTATCTTTATTAGAGCAATTGTCGCAGAGAAAGAACATTCTTTTTATAATTATATGATATTTAAAATAAATATTATAGTGTCATACAATCGATATTTCATAAAGGAGTTCAATTCAGAAAATGAAAAATAAAGTTTAAATAAGAAATTATATTTTAATAGGTGCTATAAGTACAGAATCTGATAAAGTGGTAAGAAATTAATCATAAATTATATTAGGATTTTTGAGGTTTCTAATTAAATTATGCAAAGAAATAGGTTTTTAAAAATTATTTTTATCTTAATAATAACCCTCCCAAAAATTTATACTCTACATACAAACATCTTTAAATTAAACTAATAATGTTTTATTATATTTATTTAATAATAATAATAATTAGATCACATCGAGGTCTCTGGGACCCCCGATCTTATATATGTTGTTAATATATAAGGGTCAAGCCCTTATAAATTATAAATCCAGTTATCTTAATAGTTGTCGTCTTCTGTCTATTTAAGAGAAAGCTGATGCTATATCTATAAACCAAACGCTCTTATATTTTCTAGAGTCAATATCTTAGATTATTTGGGCTGTGTTTTAACCCATTTGTGAGTATGGTCTAAAACTTATCTGGCTTTAATTAATAATAATAATATGATCACTTTTAGGTCTCTGTGGTAAGCTTTTAAGGGACTAGCCCTTTAAATTAAGTTCGGAGCTTCTCTCCATGTATACTGAGTCTTCATCTTCTTCTTTTCTTTCCTCCTCTTTTCTTTGTTCTCTTGTTTGTTCTTCTTTGTAGTTTGTTCTTTCCTTTTTCTATTTTGGTTTAGGATTTGGACTTGTTCGCCCATGTCTTTAAATTTGAATTGTGAATCAAAGTTTTTTTGACGTTACCTGAGAATTTCAGGTCTTTTTTTCCAATAATTTCTTTGCATCTTGTAGTGATTCGTTGTATTAGGTCATTTTTAAGAAATACGAATGTTTTTGGAGATATTTGAAGTATATCTCTGCTCTGTGAAGGTGTTCATGGTAGTCTGCACTGATTGAAATGAAACTTGTCTCTCTTGCTGAAACATTTTTCAAGGCTAGGATATTGAAGAGTTTCATAAAACCAATTACACCAGTCCTTGTTTCCAAGGCTGATCCTGCTTTTTTTAATGTGTTCTTCAAATTGTCCGTCATTGTAATTAAGAGTTTCCAAAAGTCTTGGTCCACTCAAGTCTTCAAAGATAACTGAAGCTGCGTTATCACAATTCTTGATTTGTTTGAAGTACTTAGTGTTAATTGTTTTTAGGCAGATTGAAATGCACGATTCTATTGTGTCGAATCTTTCTTAGAGTTACGCCTTAGAAATGGCATACATCTCTTTTAGGATTCAGTTTAATAATAATTGATTTCTTAATTGTTAATAGTTTAATTAAGATCCATATTTAGCACTAAATTTGATATTGTAATTTCTTTATAATTTGCTATTTAGTATTTAATTTAATCTGTGATGTATTCGACGTCATTGTATTTTAGGACTAGTTGATCTGTAGAGGGAAGTATGGCTTCTTTTTCTTGTTCAGAGTTACTTTAGATGTAATACGTTGGTTCATTTGAACTTTCAGAATATGAACAGTCATTATCGTCATATCCTTGTTTTTCTTCAATTGAACTCCAGTCTTCCTCATTGTCAGAGTATAGTACTCTTTTTGTAATGTGGTTGGTGTTTCTATTGTTGGATGTGTTGTCCTCGCCTACTATATAGTAGGCTTTCTCACTTAGAACAATACTACCTCTTGAGTTTAGTATGCTTGATTTTTCTTCTCTTGGGGGAGAAGGTGGTCTCTCAAGGCTTAGGTCGCTTTAAGCTCTTGTATACGTGAATGGAGTTCTAGAAGGAGACTTTTGGTGTTTTATAAATTTGTTGTTTAAAGAGGCAAGTCTGAGCATTTGGAAGAGTTGTTGCGTCCAAAGTTGTACTCATCAATTTTTTTTTCTTCATTGTATCGAAGTTCTTTTAGTTGGAGTTGGAAATTGTTAACTCTTGCAAAGCCCTTCTTTATTATTTTCCTTGCTAGGAACGTAATTATTTCGAGTATGTGGAGTCCCCATTAGTTTTTGTTTTGTTGGATGATTTCTATTGTGTATTTTGCCAAATGTTAGAAGTCTTCGTTTTCGATGTCTCCTTTTATATATCCCTTTATAATTTGCTCAGTATAACCATTCTGTGTTTCTTATTAAATAATTGGTATAAATTAATTTTGCTCCATAAATAGTTGGAGTATAACCTCATCCATATTGATTCAAAGAGTTTTCTCATTGGTGATTAAATCAAAACCCCAAAACCCATTAATGAGGTTTATAAGTACTTTGATTTGTACGATATAGTTGGGGTCTTATTGGTGTTAGTAGAGAAATTAGGCCAATTTGCAAAATGAGAAATAGAAATTAGCAAAATTTAGGGTCTATTTATAATGAGAAATATTTAGATTTATTGCTTAAGCTTAGGTATGGTACGAGTATTAATATAGAATAAGTCAAACCAGTGCTGAATTATGCAGCTATAGCAAAGCTCCTATGCAAGAGTGCCTCAACTATTAGGTATCATTGCTTGTTAGCTTTTAGCATTATAACTCAGGCACTTGAAAGCATCCTGCAAGAAAATAAAAGTTCTATAAGCACCATATTGACTACCTCTGTGACTCAAAGAATTTGAAGTATTGGACACACTTCCTACTTGACTAGCGAGTTGTGATGTTTCATCATAGTTTCCTGACTTGCGTATCTCTCCTTAAACTATAGCCTATATTTATAGACGAAATGGTAATAATTTCAAGACTATTAAAAGAGTGATTGATTTTACTCGCCCATTTTATAGTAATAATTTAAACTATATATATGATTAAATGCAGGTAGCTCTTGACAATAAAATCAAGTTCATACATGCAGATGAATCTGTGTTGTTTACCTTCAACACCTTTAAGGTACAAGAAGTATGATAACATAGAAGTATATGATTAAAAACTAAAGGTTGTCGCACATGCAATATTAGCTGTTATTAGTGAATATTCAGGTCTAGAATCTTATGTCATTCATCCTCGCTCTATTAAGCGAGAGCAGTAGATTGAATTCTTGCATAAGCTCAGAGATAAATACAAAGATCAAGATATAATCATTTTTGTTGATAACTCATCAGTTCATAAGACTAAGGAGTCTAAGAAAGCTTATGAAGAGTTAAACATAACTCCTGTATACAACGTTCCTTATAGCCCATAATTTAATGGAATTAAATTTTACTGGAGTTAAATCAAGACTTACTACAAGAAGCTACTGCTGTATCATCTAATGCATGATTTACCAATCGATACAGTAGACTTAATACAAAGTAGTTGCAAGAGAGTGAATAAAGATAAGACTACGATATGTGCAAGGAAAGGGAGAATGAATGTTTATTAATAAGTTTTAGACTTAAATGAATGAAATAGTTCACATATTAAATGGGGCCTTAAAAGGATTAGGCTTCTCTTTCTTTATTCTTCTTAAAGCTTCTTAGGCCCTCAGTTTCTTCTCTTACTGCTATCTCATGCATCTATGTTCATATCTTCTGGCTTTTAAATATCATTATAAACTCTCTTGTAAACTTCATGAACTGTCTGCTGTTTTCTATCTCTATGAACCTTAGCATGCTCTTTCATAAGATATATACCAGTGCCAGATTTTTCTACAAAGTTATTTGTCAAAGCTTGCTTTAAAGATAAGGATGCTTTTTAAGTTCCCTATAGCCAAGCTGAACTTATTATAATGCCTTGCTTCTTCTAGTCTTCAGGAGAGATAGAATATCGTTTATCATGTGCTTCTTCAATTATTTCTCTCAGATACTCCTCTTTTATTGTACCAAGAACACCAAAGAAGAAGTTCCTCTCTGGTAGTTTATTAGAGTTGTTTTTTGGTAGGAATGTAAACTACCACTTCCTCATCTTACTTGATATCCTCATAAAGATTTGTGATTGAAATCTCAGGGTAGTTGGGAATTTCTATTAGTTTAATCTCTTTATTTTTAAAAGCTTTCTTCTCCTCACAGAGTATTGATTTAAAGAATGGAATTTCGGTATCTTCTATCGTTGGAAGGAATAAACCAACTGAATAATATGTTAATTGTCATCAAGTTATCTTACCATGTAAAGTGAGGTATCGATAGAGATCTTCCTTACTTCTGAATCTTGAGATCATTTCTTGAGCCTCAACTCTTTTCATTTGATCATTGAGTGATTCCATCTTTGTTCCTCTTCCTATTAATGAATTTCAAATTATAATTTATAGACTTCTGGATCCTATTGTTTAAAATCTTACTATTAAATATGGACATCTTATAGGAGGTCAACCCTGCAAAGATACGTGGAGAAAGTTTGCAGAAGCTGAAACAAACTGCAGAGATTGAGCTCCATTTTTATCAATTTAGTTCCATTAAATTAGTACTAAATTTGTTTAAATTTAATTAGTACTGGTACTAAATCCGTTTAATTTTAATTGTACCAAAACTTAATTAGTACTTAGTTTTAAACTAATGAGGTTTTAATGGAAAAGTTCCAAAATGGTTCAAAACCTAATTGGTACCAGTACCAACCTAAATTTTTTCTAAGTTGGTACCAAAATTAAAAATATTAAGCATAAAATTAGAAAATTAATAGTTATAAACTAAGTATAAATATGAACTCTTACACTTCAAAATCAACCATTATTGCTGCAGTGCCAACTCCTATACATAGTAACTATAACTTGAGAAGTTATTAGAGCTTTATAATAGAAATTTAAATTTGAATTTAAACATGGCGGCTAACTTGAATCGCAAAGCAGTTTCTCTTGGAGCAGGATAATCATAGCTCAACTTTGAGTCCTCCAAGAAACCACAAGTAATCTATTTTAAAATTGAGGTTGAGCTAATAGAACTAGAGTTAAAAGTAGAGGTCTTTAAAATTGAAGTTTAAAACAAAAAATAGAGTGAGTTTAAACATAAGTTGAATTGGTTGAGGAAGATAAGGAACATAAACCAATAGAAAATATTAAAACATACTATTGTGAAGACTGCTATAATTTCTTCTCAACTGAGTCTAGCTTGAAGAGGCACATTAAAGAGTTACACTCTGGGAGATCTAAAATATATTTTAAGAATGAAAAAGTAGATGGTAGATATTAATGCACTACCTGCATGAAATCATATACTCACTCAGCTAAAGTTAAAAGGCATATGCAAAAGCATCATTTAAGCGAATTCCTGATTAAAGATGAGGAAACCTAAAAGCTTGTACCAGCTAAAAGAAATAATAACTCTCTTAAGTCACAAAAAGAACAGTAGGTGAGACTTAAGAGATAGAAGCGGCTAGAGTCAATGAACCAACCAGCAAATGGTATGTATATAGTATGCTTATAAGAGAGAGTAATTATATACCTGCATTTAATACAATTGACTTTAGCAGTTGTATTGAGAACTATTTTCATATTGACTTACCTAACAAGGTAAAACTTATAGTGCTTGATGAATTAACTTACAAGGTATACACTTTCAAATATCTCATTAAGAATGAGCAGTATCAAAATGAGTTTGCAAATTAATACATAGTACTGAGAGAGGCTTAGAAAAGATAATGCAAAAATTTAGCTAAGCTCGACGGGGTTATCCTTGGCCATGGTTTTATAGCATTGAGACTCAAGAACTTTGAAATGACTCTAAGAGTATATCTACCATAAAATATTTCCTGATAATTTGAATGAGGTACTGACATAAATGACTAGTGGTGTGAAAGAACTTCATGATCTTGGGTATGTTCATAGAGATTTGAAGCCAGAAAATGTAATTCTAAATCTCTGCCCTTTAGAAGTAGAAGTCATAGATTTCAACATAGGGATAAGATAAGAGATAGTTACTTTAGCAAAGGTTCTAGGCACACCAGGATACTTCCCAATAAGAGAGAAGTAGACTTATGGCTCTGTTTAGTGGGATATTTGGGCGGTAGCTGCTATTATCTTAGAGTGCGAGATGGATAGTATTTCATAATTTGGAACTAAACAAGAAAAGTAATCAATAAGTTTGGTAACTAAACATATTTAACAAGAAGATGTCTGCAATTGGATCAAGAATATAGTTGACATGATAACCGTAAGAGCTCCAGCATATCCAAGATAATCATTAGAAGACATACAAAAGGAACTACGGAGAGCTTAGTCCAAGAGTTATCACAAAGACAAGCAGATAAAATTAGTTTTAGTTAAATGCTCTAATTATCATTAAATATTCATTAAATAAAAATAAAACCTCCATTTTCTCTATTAACCTCAACAATACCCTACAAATCAAAGCACTTATAAACCTCACTAAGGGGTTTTGGGGTTTTGATTGCTATCGGTCTTGTCTTTTCTATCTTTGAAGTGAGGCTATCTGTTTTTGATAATAACATTAAGTTTTCATCATTAATCCATGGTGGATGCTTGGCTTTTTTTTTGATTCATTCCTCAATATATGATAATAATAGGAGTGCATTTTTTAACTTTCTGAGAAATCTATATTTATTTAATTAACAAGAAACTTTGAGTTTAAAATTTAAAGATGAAATCATAGAAAAAGAATTCCAAAATATTCTCCACAAACATTTTAAAATTATTATATTTAAATATCATTTTTTAATTAATTTCTTTTAGAATATTAATTGATTAAATAAACGGGTGAACTATTATGCTTGGCTCTATTTAATAGAATACATTCTCGCATTGGTTAATTTCCATGCACTATTTATATATAATATAGTAAGAGACGGCTTGAAAATATTATAATGTACTTTTATATAATTATATAGCTTTACAATGGGTTATATCTATGTATGGATATTATTAAATTTAGGGAGAATATTTTAGACTAGGAAAATTAACATTTTGTATAAACTTAATGAATTAAAAATCCAAAATAAATTATTAGAATCGTGAGAAATATTTTTAGTAACTATAATATTATGAGAAAGATTTCAAAACTATCAAGAAATAAATTAAATCTGATAATCGTGATAGATTACCATTTTGTATCTATTCATTTTAGAATAAAATATTACTTGAAAAATAACTTATATAGGCATATTAAATTATTAGTTGAGGAAATTGAACTATTTCCCAAATTTTATCTAAAAACTAAATTTTGATTTATTTTGCAATTTATCTTAAAAATAGGGACTATTGTGGCAGTCTTACTTCAAATAGTTTTACTTTAGTAAACTAAAAAAAGGATAAAATTAGCTTTGATTTTTGCAGATATCCAAACGATGATTCTTGTAGTTTTTATTTTTGAAATGTCGTCACAAAATTAACCAGAAAGACCTGAAGTAGATGCATTCACAGTTTGCATGGCCTTCATTGCCACTCTATCATACACTAATTATTGCAAAAAGCAATTGTTGATAACTTACTTCCTTTGTTTGTTTTTTAATGTCATAGTAAATATTTGGAAAAAAAAAGTTACTTTCAAATTTTTTAATAAATAATTTGTTCTCTTTATATTGGGATCAAGAGTTGGTAAAAATAAATAAAATAAAAATTTAATATAAAAACTGGTTTTGGATTGGAAGTTATCACGCATATTTTTATAAATATATTTTAATTATTTCAGATTTGTATCTTACTTTTGGCTCTCTTTTATTTTCATTTATTTGATCTCAAGGGAATCCATGAAAAGAGAGAGAAAACGTTTTCTATAGAAACAAAAAGAAAGATAGTAAAAAATATGTTTTTCAAATTTTATAGTTACTTCTCATCTTCCACAGTTTAATAAAAGCTCATCATGATTTTATGATAAATTTTTATAAATTTTTGACGGCATAATTATTACAGAAAAGAACAAGATTATTTTTCACAACTAATAAATCCATAACATTTTTAACGAAGCTACAAATGAATATGAAGAGGTAAAATAACATGAATTAAAGCGCTAAAAACCTCTAAGTCATTAAAGCCCTTAAAACCCCTTCAGTAGTTTAATTGAGTTTTTGATTGATAAAAGTAGACTATTAAGGCATACTTTATTAGATTTTAATAGGTTTTATGTAAGAGATTAGGGTTAAAATGTATTAGAGGAGTTTTATTTTTAATTTTCATTCAAACAGTACCTTGGCATCATGTGCTAACTTTCTAAATTTGATATCTCCTATCCAGTTGATCATTTAGTCTATTGTTTGTTCTGCTCTGTGGTTTGGTCTTAAGATTATCTGCTCAGCCATATCTTTTATTTTTCCTTTGATCTTATTTAGATGCTCCTGTATTCTTTGCTTTGAATCTTTCTCTCCTTTTCCTTTACAGCTATAGTATTCGTTTATTGTCATGTCGCATTCAATAATTATTTCTCTTGATCTTTGCTCTCTCTAGTGGGTCAAGGATATCATCTAATGTTTATCGAGGATAGTTTGGAGCTCTCATGATTATCATCTCTACTAAGCTTTTAATTTCTTTGCAGACAGCTTCTTTCTTTATGTGTTTCTAAGCCAAACTTATTGATTGCTTTTCATGTTTAGTACGAAAGTAAGACATACTTTCCATATCACTTTCCAATATTATTGCAGCTACTGCCCAAACATCCCATTAGACATAACCATTTGTCCACTTCTCTCTTATTGGAAAGTATCCGGGAGTCCCAAGTACCTATGCTAAAGTAACGATTTCTTATCTTAAAGCTCTATTGAAATCGATTACAACTACTTCTAATGAGCAGAGATTGAGCATTACTTTTTCAGGCTTCAAATCTCTATGAACATACTCAAGGTCATGCAACCCTTAATTATATCTGAAATTATATCGTTAAAATCATCATGATATCTTTTATGGTAGAGATACTCTTAGAGTCATTTCAAATTTCTTTAGCCTTAATGCAATGAAACCATAACCTAATATAACCCCGTCTAGCTTAAGCAAATTCTTGCATTCTTTTTTTTAAGCCTCTCTAAGAACCATGTATTCATTAGCAAACTCGTTCTAATACTGTTGGTTCTTAAGAAGATAACTGAAAGGATACACCTTGTATGCATACTCATCAACTACTATAAGCTTTGCTTTTGCAGGCACATTTATATTCAAGTAGCTTTCAATACAAGTGCTGAGATCAACTGCATTTAATGCTGGTATATTCATAGCTTTCGCTTAGAAGTATGCTGAAATTGTATTGCCTACTGGTAGGCTCATCGATTTAAATCGCTTCTACCTCTTCTGTTTCTCCTGCTGCTCTCTCTATTATTCAAGAGAGTTAGATTTACTTTTAGCTGGTACTAGTTTTTTAGACTATTAATCTTCAATCAAAAATTCGCTGAGGTGATGCTTTTGCATATGCCTTTTAACTTTAGCTGAGTGAGTATATGATTTTATTCATGTCGTGCACTAATACCGACCATCTACTTATTCATGCTTAAAATATATTTTAGCTCTCCCAGAGTGTAACTCTTTAATGTGCCTCTTCAAGCTAGACTCAGTTGAGAAGAAATTTTAGCAGTCTTCACATTAATATGCTTTAATTTTTTTCTATAGGTTTATGTTCCTAATCTTCCTCAACCAATTCAACTTATGTTTAAACTCCCATCTATGTACTCTATTTCTTGCTTTAAACTTCAATTTTAAAGACCTCTACTTTTAACTCTAGTTCTATTAGCTCAACCTCAATTTTAAAATAGATTACTTGTGGTTTCTTGGAGGACTCAAAGTTGAGGCTATGATTATCCTGCTCCAAGAGAAACTGCTTTGCGATTTAAGTTAGCCGCCATGTTTAAATTCAAATTTAAATTTCTATTATTAAGCTCTAATAACCTCTCTAGTTATAGTAACTCTGTATTGGAGTTTGCACTGCAGTAATAATGGTTGATTTTGAAGTGTTAGACATCATATTTATACTTAGTTTATAACTATAAATTTTCTAATTTATGCTTAATATTTTTAATTTTGGTACCAATTTCGAAAAAAATTAGGTTAGTACTGGTACCAATTAGGTTTTGAACCATTTTGGAACTTTTCCATTAAAACCTCATTAGTTTAAAACTAGGTACTTATTAAGTTTTGACTATTTAATTGGTACCAATTAAAATTAAACGAATTTAGTACCAGTACTAATTAAAATAAAACAAATTTAGTACTAATTTAATGGAACTAAATTGATAAAAATGGAGCTCAATCTCTGCAGTTTGTTACAGCTTCTGCAAACTTTCTCCACGTATCTTTGCAGGGTTGACCTCCTATAAGATGCCCATATTTAATAGTAAGATTTTAAACAATAGGATCCAGAAGTCTATATATTATAATTTGAAATTCATTTATAGGAAGAGGAACAAAGATGGAATCACTCAATGATCAAATGAAAAGAGTCGAGGCTCAAGAAATGATCTCAAGATTCAGAAGTAAGAAAGATCTCTATCGATACCTCACTTTACATGGTAAGATAACTTGATGACTATTAACATATTATACAACTGGTTTATTCCTTCCAACGATGGAAGATACCAAAATTCCATTCTTTAAATCAATACTCTGTGAGGAGAAGAAAGCTTTTAAAAATAAAGAGATTGAACTAATAGAAATTCCCAACTACCCTGAGATTTCAATCACAAATCTTTTTGAGGATATCAAGTAAGATGAGGAAGTGGTAGTTTACATTCCTACCAAGAAACAACGCTCTAATAAACTACCAGAGAGGAACTTCTTCTTTGGTGTTCTTGGTACAATAAAAGAGGAGTATCTAAGAGAAATAATTGAAGAAGCACATGATAAACGATATTCTATCTCTCCTGAAGACTAGAAGAAGCAAGGCATTCTAATAAGTTCAGCTTGGCTATAGGGAACTTAAAAAGCATCCTTATCTTTAAAGCAAGCTTTGACAAATAACTTTGTAGGAAAATCTGGCACTTGTATATATCTTATGAAAGAGCATGCGAAGTTTCATACAGATAGAATACATCAGACAGTTCATTAAGTTAGCAAGAGAGTTTATAATGATATTTAAAAGCCAGAAGATATGAACATAGATGCAGGAGATAGCAGTAAGAGAAGAAACTGAGGGCCTAAGAAGCTTTAAGAAGAATAAAGAAAGAGAAGCCTAATCCTTTTAAGGCCCCATTTAATATGTGAACTATTTCATTCATTTAAGTCTAAAACTTATTAATAAACATTCATTCTCCCCTTCCTTGCAGATATCGTAGAGTCTTATCTTTATTCACTCTCTTGCAACTACTTTGTATTAAGTCTACTATATCGATTGGTAAATCATGCATTAAATGATACAGCAGTAGCTTCTTGTAGTAAGTCTTGATTTAAATCCAGTAAAATTCAATTCCATTAAATTATGGGTTATAAGGAACGTTGTATACAGGAGTTATGTTTAACTCCTCATAAGCTTTCTTAGACTCCTTAGTCTTATGAACTGATGAGTTATCAACAAAAATGATTATATCTTGATCTTTGTATTTATCTCTTAACTTATGCAAAAACTCAATATACTGCTCTCGCTTAATAGAGCGAGGATGAATGACATAAGGTTCTAGACCTGAATCTTCACTTATACCAGACAAAATTGCGTGAGTGGCAACCTTTATTTTTTAATCATATACTTCTATGTTATCATACTTCTTGTACCTTAAAGGTGTTGAAGGTAAACACAGATTCATATGCATGTATGAGCTTGATTTTATTGTCAAGAGCTACCTGCATTTAATCATATATAAAGTTTAAATTATTACTATAAAATGGGCGAGTAAATCAATTATTATCTTCATTCTGTCGACAGTCTTGAAAGTAATGCCATTTCGTCTTTAAATATTGACTATAGTTTAAGGAGAGATACGCAAGTCAGGAAACTATGATGAATCATCACAACTCGCTAGTCAAGTAGGAAGTGTGTCCAATACTTCAAATTCTTTGAGTCACAGAGGTAGTCAATATGGTGCTTATAGAACTTTTATTTTCTTGCAGGATGTTTTCAAGTGCCTGAGTTATAATGTTAAACAGCTAACATGCAATGATACCTAATAGTTGAGGCACTCTTGCATAGGAGCTTTGCTATAGCTGCATAATTAAGCACTGGTTTGACTTATTCTATATTAATACTCGTACCATACCTAAGCTTAAGCAATAAATCTAAATATATTTCATTATAAATAGACCCTAAATTTCTCTAATTTCTTTTTCTCATTTTGCAATTTGACCTAATTTCTCTACTAACCCCAATAAGACGCCAACTATACCATACAAATCAAAGTACATATAAACCTCATTAAGGGGTTTTGGAGTTTTAATTGCCAAGTCCTGAAGCCTCCACTCTCTTTGACCTTTTGATATATATATATATATATAAACCCCAATACGTATGTACACATAGAATTTGTAAGTTGATAAAAAGTTTTAAGTATATCGATAAATAAGGAAATTTAAAAGGACAGAATTTAACTTAATTTGAGGGAGCCGATCTCGAGAATGCAAAAAGAAGGGCTGGCACTATCACGGCTCTTACAAAGTATGAATATGATTAGATTAATATGATTAGATTGGTGTGATTTTTAATTTTAAGTTCAGAGCAGTTTGAAATCCAGTAGGTTGTCGGGGCCGTTCTCGAGATTTTTCAACATTGGTATACTATTATACCGGTCTGACCCCTATAATCCAGTGCTTTGGCTTAAGCCAAAAAGCATTTTTTAGGGTCAAAACTGAAGACCCAAATTTTCGATTTCGGGTGCCATTAACTTCTAGATATTCTCGTCTTCACATTTCTACTGGCCATTATTCAGTTATGGACGGGGAAAGGTTTGAATTTCGAAAGTTGCCGCGGATTTCGACATTTTTCAAAAAGCCAATTTTGGGTTTTGCCCATCTTGAAAATTCCTAAAATATATCACAGCTCTTCAACCACCCACCTCCAGGCAACTCTAAGCTACTCGTTTAATGAGTTATAGTGAATAATCATTATTTGTCTTGGTTTGGCAGTGAGTCAGCCATAAATCCGGAGGATATAAGCAAAAGAGTGTTTTTTTCATATAGTTAAGGATCAATAATCCAGTCGAAATTTTAATAATCCAGTGGTTTAATAGTAAAATACAGTCGAATTAATCATTAAAATTAAGCATAAATCAGATGAATCCAGCCACTGGATTTTAGAAAACCTCTGAAATCAGCCTTCAATAACTTTTGAATGCGAGTGCTGGTAAGCTTAAATCTTCGATATTATCTTCTATTTAGAAGGTATTAATGATTTGCAAGTGCCGCAGGAGGCACCTGATTAGTCAAACTCAGATTGGATTTTTGAAAATCATCAAGCCAATGGAAATTTTGAAGAAAATTTTAAAGCCAAGGGCATTAAGTGTGAGTATAAAAATGCGCAAGACAGCGCTAAAATCAACCGCGCTAAAGATATTCTGCAATAAAATAGCTATAACTTGAAAATGCTGCTGTAGCAGGCGGATTTTGCAGCTTATAATAAAACTTTTGATTTTAAGTAGTATGTGAGAAAGTATATAAATAACAAAAAGCCAAAGAAGATCAAGCACAGCCATAAGAGTAAATCCGTGGTATCATAGCCTCTAGATGTTACTGCTGCTATCGAAGAGATTAAGGAGAGTGAATAAGCTACGAATCTCAGCTTTGCAAGTGATTAAAATCAAAATAAAGAACCCTTACCTCAACTCTTTATTAACTATGGCTCGATCATTGGCCATGAGATTCTCATAAAGCACTTCGAAAGTTTCAAGAATTCTTAATATTATTAAAGGTCTTGCATTTTGCAAGAAATAGTTACTCGAAACACCCAGTCACTTTTCTCCTTCCTAAGCAATTTTGAGAACGTTAGTGACCAGAAACTAAGCGAGAACTTGTTCTCATTGCTCGTGGATTTAATTTAGAGCAATAATAATTTAGATGAAGACTCAAAGCCACGTATCTTTTTAGCTGCTCTTGGCTATTATATGGGAGAAAGAGTATAAATCGAAGATGAATTAATTCAAGAATCAATCTTATTATTAATTCGCTCACCTAATACGAGACAAGCTCTAGGTTTAGCGAACTTTGTATTCTTTAATTCAGTTGCAGCATTCACTAAACAGCTTGCACCAGTGCAGAAATTGGATTCTACTCTCCCCTATATTATACAATTAATGGGTTAAACTGGGTAATTATTCGCAGTCGACTCTCAAGTTTAAAAGCTAATACCTACTTCATTCTTTATCTTGAATGTGCCTTTCATTACTCTACTCAAGCAAGACTGTGGCTTGCACTTAATCAGAGACATACCTGTAGAATATACAGAGCACTTCGTAAGAATTTGTGCTCTCTCTTGCTCTCCTACAGTTGAAGCTCTCAAAGATTATATATCAATTACTATGGCTACTTTCTTACAGAAGTAAGAGGTTATTGATTCAAACACTATGGTTTACTTTATGAAAGGCCTTGCATAAAGGCTGCAGAGCAGAGACGAGCAGTGGGTAGGCAAAGTAGAGCAGTTCAAGAAGCTTCAGCAGCAAATCATAGAAGCTAAATTGAAAAGAATGTGAGTGTGAGCAACAGGATTATTGAAAATTGCCTTAATGGCGACTGCTCTGAAATTCAAAGAATTTTACACTTACCCAAAAACATGGAAGCTTTCTCTGATAAAACAATTGTTGATCTACTTGAACTCTTTGAGAACGCTAATATCTCGCACATCTTAGCTCGTGCTTTCAATTCATAGCCAAGGAATGAAAGGTTAAGTGTAAGTAATGACTTAGAAAAGCTGCAGCAAAATCTTGGCTTTAAGTTATATAGTTCTCAAATTTTGTGCATTAACTATATTTGCGAAAACTTGCACTCAAACCATTTAATACATTTTGGTATTGGTAATGGCAAGACCTTGATTTGTGTTGCGTTAGCCATTCTTATAGCTCTTAAAACGAAGCTATCCGTAATCATAGTTGGCAAGAATGAGCACTTAGTCAGAGAGATTATCAAAAATTTCAAAAAGTTATTAGTGCAATGGAACTTGATTCAAACCATAATTTCTTTGCAAAAAGTACAGGCATTTATTTTTCACTCAACCACAACTCAAGAAATGAATGAGGCTGCTAAATCATGAGTGTGTGGCACGATAGCATCGTGCTTGTTGATGAATACGACTGGATTCTCTTCGATGGCTCCGCTGACAACATTATAAATTAGCTAAATTTTTACAAGCAAGCAAGAAGTATTATTGGATTTTCAGGAAGTCATCTTTCTCTAGGTGAGGAAAATTGTCTTAGTTTAGCTTTGCATAGCACACCTGTAGTATTCCCTACCCTTGATAAACTGTAAGGAGATAAGAACTTAGTTACCAGACTTGCTGGTAAGTTTAAATCAAGGAGATTACTTACAAAGAATCAAGGAAATCATAAAGGATTAAGTAGCTGTTTCACCAGTTTTAATCGTGGCTTCAACAAATTACAGTGCTATTGAAATAGGTTTAAAGAAATCCGATTTTGATTTCATTAGTTTCAACCACTCCTAGGCGACTGCAATTGAATCTGTGCTTGAAGGCAGGTATTTAATGAGAAATGCAAGCAAAAACTACGGGGTTTACTTGCTCAACGAGCCACAGGGGAGAGGAACAGATATCTAAACTAATGATGAAATCGATTAAAATGGTGGTCATATTTAATTTTTGCTGATGTTTTCTCACAAAGATCTGAAGAATAAATCATTGGTAGAATTGGGAGACTTAACACTAAAGGCAGGTGGCAGCGAGTATTATATAAGCAAGTTTCTAAAGATAGTGCAGAGCAGCTCCTTATAGTTGAAAAGAAAGAAATAGAGCTTATACTTGCTCGCAAGCACAATTAAGTATAATCAATTTTATAAAATCGATTAGAAGCAATGGAAAACTTTATTGAATAAAACCAGGTGCCTTAAGAATAAATTTCTGCAGAGCTTTCAAACGAATAGGAGCAAGATAATATTGTACGAGAAATCGTTCAACATATTGTATCTCTCACTGAGAAAGCTTATAGTGAAGCAAGCAACCCAGCAGCAGTAGTGAAGCAAGATAATCTTGAAGAAGAAAAGGAGCCTTAATAAATGAAGAATAAGGTGAATAAAGTAAGTTGGGTTTTTATTAACCTTCTCTCATAGAGCTTATTGAATAGAAGATGAGTTAAAACCCTGTGCTTCTAGATAAACCATTCGAACAGGTATAGCAATTGGTGCACAGGAGTTTAAAGCGGTAGCACCATGAAATTACGAAGGCTCAAAGCAGAGAGAGATTCAAAAGCAAAAGCAGTTCTGCAAGTTCAAAGAGAAGATTATTGAAAGGTTAACAGAAGCTTGAATTAATCAAAGAATAAAATAAGACTTGAGAGTTGGTTACTCGTCGCAGTGCTAGAGATAAACATTCACTTGCACTTATACAGAGCTGCCAGAGAACGAAGAGACAATGGAAAGATGGTTGAAGGCTGCCTCGAGTGAGAGAAGGCACTTTAAAAGCGACATAAACCATAGAAATTCAGAGAGAAAACCAAGATTAAGAATATGAGATTTATCTTAATTTTTTAAAGAAATTCATCATATTCATGTTTTTTCTATTAATAGCGTATAGAGAATCGTGGAGGAATAGAAGCAGCAGCACTCATTGTCTCATGTTTGGAGATTGATTTTGCATGTTCTACAGGTTACCATCTTGCATAAACTGCTCTTTCATCTTGCGTAAGTCAAGCAACTCACTTTCCATATTATCATGTTATTGCTTCAACTTTTTAGTTTACTGCAAGAATTCTTGCTTATCTTATTTCAAAGCATCTTCATAATCTTTACCTCCTCTAACTATTCACGGGTTCTCTTTCTTTTAGATGAATCCTTAACGAGATTCACAGCCTTACCTCGCTCAGCTACACAATAAATTAAGAGAGAGTAAACTTACTGCTAAAGTTAAGGCATCTGCTGAGAGCGTCCACGAACTCGGGTCTCATTTCTATAAAGATATCTCTACTTTACTCGAGCTTTTCTCTTCGTTAGAGCATTGCATCATGAATCATCTGGGAGACACCGTCGGTGTCTAGGGTGAAGAGCAAATCGCAGATCCATTATCTGTCAAGGTGGACCCAATCTCGTTCTTCAGGCAAGTATTGCAGCAGTCTTGAAGACCTTCTTGCATAATCGAGAAAGTCTTGAACTGTAAGTCCATCGATTTGAGGCACTGCTGACACTTTGACTGCGTCTCTTCTTACGTACTATATTAACAGTTACAGGGTTAAGCTAGGGGTTACGTCTTTCTCTGCTCTTATGATTTACTTAAGGTAATTAATGTTGGTGGATTCCGCTTTTGGTAAGAAAGCGTGGCAGTCTTGGGCAAGAAAGTTGTATCGCTCTTTCTTACTTTTGCATTTCTGGGCGAGTTCTGAAACATTGATACCAGTAAGTTACTATTGGTTCATTAAACTTTAAAATTAAGGTGCCTTAAACCATTTTATATATGCCAATTTCGATTCAGGAAGACACTACCGTTAAAAAATCAGAGAGTGCTTTTCATTATAATGAAATCGTACCAGCACGATCCAATTTCTGCTAGCGGAATTCCTACCAGCACCAACACAATTCATTTTTGATGATTTAAGTAATTTCTATTAGAATTCAATTAAGGATTCAAAGTAAA